>JBBMKA010086482.1:0-13722 GCA_037833695.1 Sechiopsis laciniata | reverse complement strand
AATGACTTTATTTATCACTTGCTATGATTGACCACGTATGCTTGCGTGTGTACTGTTGAATGCTTAGAACATTGCGTCTTACAGTGAATTGTCCAACGAGATTTTCATATTTTAATTCGAGCAGTGTCAATCCGTACCAGCTGTTTATTCATTAAGCATGTGTCCGCTAGCTATCCACGCATGCAAGCCTCCAGCTTACTCGGAAGAGAAACCTGGCGGAAGAGCCGGCAAGTTATGTTTAGTTTGGTGCAAAGTCTTTTGCATCATTAATTGGGATTAAGGTTAATCCCACTAACTCATACGAAGCCCTGAGCCTATTTATGTAGAATTGCAGCGGAAGCTAGATTCTGTACCATCAAATGCGGAAGTATTTATTTATAAGGGAAGTATGATTTCGGTCTCACCAAGCAACGCATGCATGTTTGTTTTTTAGCCTAGTTGATTTAAAGCATTAGCATTAGCATCAGCATAGATTTATTTATTTATTGTGAACAAAGCAACTCCCTTTTGAATCCATTCTTGTTCTTTACATTCGACCTTTGACTTATATCGATGCACTACAAATTCTCTATGGGATTGATAAATTATATACTTATTACTTACTGCACTCGTGACCGTGTATACTTGTGCGTAAGCGATTTCGAGTCACACTTAGCATTAGGTATGCTCTAAATTAATTATTGTACGAATATATTAGCACCCGGACCACAGGTCATTCATCCAATCATTCCAGAATACAAGTTAAGCATACATATTAGCGAACAGTTAAATCGGTTGAACCACGTATGAGGACCACACAAATCTTAGAGGAAAGCCCTTACCTTTTGTAGATACAGAACTCTTCGAGAAACAAGCTTAACTAGCCTCAGACAAGTTATACAAAATATTATAACATTCAAAATAGTGAAATTAGGCCTAAATGAGTAAAACAATCTAAAGTGGGAGTTAAGGATCTCAAAATTACCTAAAACTGCCAAAAATAGACTCAGGATGCGAAACAGGGTAAAATGAATTTGGTTAAATAATAGAGGTAATCTGAATAAGAGAAATAGATGGAGATGAAGGGAGTTGGAGAAACTATTGTTCGTAAATGAAGGTGCCCAATTGGTGTCATGGATAAATTCTCCATCATATTTGCCCCTAATTTGGTGCCTTCCCAAGGACCAATTCCCACGTTTGAAACTCAACAACCATCCACCTTAAATTAAAAATATTAATATCATGTTGGTCAAGTTTCCCATTTAATTTTCTTTACCCTTTTTATATTAAATCCTGTTTATTCCAACAAATGCTACTACAATTGATAGCACTCAAATAGAGCATAATTTGGGCAGTTGACTTAAGCATTTCTTAGGATTTTTGGGACAGTTAAATTAAGTAGAAGCTAAAATGCGGTAAAAAAAAAAAAAATCATTACACATTCACATTTAGGCATTAAGGAAGACAACATTGCATTTTTTACATAAAAAAGAATGATTTAGCGCATTAATGTATACAAATTGCCGTGAAGGGTTAGAAGTTAAAGACACTACCACATTGAACGAAGCGGCTAGTGCAACAACGGATCTTCGCAACCCTAAAGCGTCAACAAAATGGCCTCATTCAGAGAATTGCTCTATTGTAGGAATTTAGGGAAATCAAATAACGAGAAACTGCAACGAATTTGATGACTTTAAGGAAATACTGCAATCGGACAATCATGTCACCACAAAAATATTGGAGAATTAATCAATGGAGATCTGGGAGAAATAGAGAATAGTCTAGAACATTCCAAACTTGCCGACCAAGTAATTCAGCCCTATATAAGGAATATCATAAACCCTAGAAAGGGGTCGGTGTCCCTAGAGTGGATTCTCCCAGAGCTAGTCCATCGTATGTAAAAGACAACCAGGAGGTGTTCGTGGCATCCGATGACAAGGAGTCTACACATCAGCAGCAAGTCACCATTTCGTATCGCTATTTTCATTCGCATTTAAGAGTAGATTGTAGACATTATAGTTGAATCATTTCGTAATGTTATATCGTATTTTCTTTCTTGCATGTTCTTTAATCATGTTTCACTAAGTTGGGGGCATCTGGTGGGCAAGTGTATGTATAAAGAATGTTAGGAATACAGGTAATTATATTTTATCGTAGGACATTAGTTCAAAGAGTTAGGGATAAGTAGTCATTAGAGAGTAGGGAAGCATGAAATCTATTGATAGCTTTCAAATAGAGCATATTTTATGCAGCATTAGTTTGCATTATTCTTAGGATTAGGGGAAATAAATGAGTGTTAATAGGAAATTGTGAATATAAAACATAGAAATCAGCATGCATTCATAAAGTAGCATCACAAGCGTAGTTCGCGGATTATGTATGAATATTATACAACTATTAGCTAAAAAAGGTTATTTAATGCCGAGAATGCGGAATACTTATGCCAAAGAGATGAAGCAATGCGAACAGTAATACACACAAAAGACTCACACGTTCACAAGGCGGTCGCGTTCGAAGAATCACACCAATAAGGAAATAACAGAGAATTGATCAAGCAATTAAGTTGGTGTCAATCAAATAAATTCCAACAGAAATCAAGAGATCCTGCATTAATGTGAATTTTCTTGCTCACCTAGGCTTGTCGACCAAGTAAATCAAATCTATAAATTTCAAGAAGAAAGCCAAGGTTAGGTGGCTGGTTGGATAACCAGAAGCCAATCGTGCGAGAAGCAACTGGTGGTGTTCGTAGGAGCCGATGACAAGGGGACTGCACACTTCACAATTGAGCCAATTCCATTTTATTGTTTTTCTAAGAGAAGTTGTAGTTCTGAACATTTAGTAGTCGTAATAAAATCGTATGATTTAAACTTCTTACTTCTGTTTATTGCTATGCTGCATTATTGGAGTCTTGAATGAATAGTCCCAAGTAGAAACATGTTAGGAGTGTAGGTTAGAGAGTTATACACTGTTGCATTTACTATTTTACACATATGCGTCGATTAGCTACCCACGTATATAACTTGTGGTGAGTTCGGAAGAAGGAACCCCATGATGACCCAATATGCTACAATAAGTTGAAGGCAAGTCTTTGCATCATTTAGGGGTTAGGAATAATATCACTATTGCTTGCGTTTCCCCGAGTTGAGTACGGAGTTCGCAGCGAAAACTGGCTCTACCGTGAATCATTAAGTTCGGAAGTACTTTTTAGTAGTGGGAAGCGAGAGACTCAATAACTACTTCCGCGCTCTTAATATTTTCTACAACTGTTTATTTTATCATTACTCATTGCATTCATATTTATTACTGTGTGCATTGCATCATTTTATTATTAGCATAAAAAAACAACCATCTTCAACCCATGCTTTTACTTATCTACACAACTCTCACCTGATCAATCTCTGTGGGATCGATAAAATTATATACTTATTACTTACTGCAGTCCAACCACGTATACTTGAGCCTAAGCGATTCCGAGGCATGCTTAGCAATAAGTTTAACTCTGAATTAATTACTATACGAATATATTAGCACCGGGATCGCCAGTCATCTATCTTACCAAAAAAGCATGATTAGCATTATTCGCATTCTTATTCTCCACTTAAGCCTATTTAGTTTGCATCGTAGGACATTAAATCAACAAACCAACCACCCATTGCATTTACATTTTCCTCTACAACTCTTAAGTTAACAGTACTAATTCTAGACATCAATCCCTGTAGAGAACAATAATTAAATACTTATCACTTACTGCAATTTCGACTGCGTATATTTGCTTAAAATGCTATTCCAAAGTGTAGGATTTTAGCAACATCATCTTATACTTAAGAATTAATCATTAGAATATTTATACCATAGCCGAAATCGCCATCAACAACCATGCCTCCAATCCATAAATAAATATCCATGTTTAACCTAGGTTTCGTTTAGTCGACCTAACTCAAATAATCATGCCTTTTTAACTTGACCAAACTTCATAAATGAAATTTGACCTCAATCACAACTACCACCCATCAATTGCAAATAGAAAATCAATACAAGCAAAACCAATCAATTAATTATCTAAAAATGCACAAATAATAAATGCATAAACACGAGGTGTTACAGGCCACAACATCCCTATTGGTGATTTGGGGAGACTATGAGGAGAGGTAAGCAGTGAGATGAAGACAATGATGATTAGGGTTTTGAAAGAGACGAATATCGAAGAATTTATTCAAATGACAGAAAGCAAAGGAGCTTGGGAAAGAAAAAAGACCCCTATCATGAGAAGACCACATGAAAGTCACATGTCCATCTCATCAAAACTGGCAAAGAAGTCCATACAACTTCAACCTCTCTTTCCCATATCCATGTAGCTCCTAAAAAATTTTGACTCGGACTAAGATTCACTATTTTTCTTATATTTAAATTCATGAATCCAAACCCATTATTGTTCACTTTTATGCCAAAAATTAGCTACATATCTAATCATAATTGAAAAAAAAAAAAAAAAAAAAAAGTTGTAATTAATGGTTGATTTAACATATAGTACCAGATTAAGAGCTTTTTAATTAAGTTTATCCACTTGTCCATCCAATTTAAGAAACAATTCTATCTATATGGGATCTGTTAATTACCTGCTCCACAAGTGAGAAGAAGTGTAATGTCATATCAATTAATTAAATCTTTAGTTGGTCCTCCAAGTTTTCTTATTTATCCTATCTCGGTGAAAAACAATATCTTTTAGTTACTCTTTTTAAAATTCGTCTCATAAGTATCTTTTATAAACACATATGTTTATGCATTAGAGTACGAAAGCCCAACAAATTAAATACCATATACTAAAACACTTTCAACTTCACAGTCACCAGTTAGGTTAGTGGTTAATAGAATCTTAAAAAACTAAGAGCAATGTGAATTCCATTCAGAGTGATTATCTATTTGAGAATTAATTTTTTTTAAACTTTCTTGACAAAATATTGTACGGTCTGACAATTTATTTTATAAAAATAGTTGTGATATTTGTAAGCTGATTCAAATACTATAAAAAAATAATAATAATAATAAATAAACTTGACAACTCAAACATACCCTCCTACATAATTGTTTAGCCATCATACATTACCCTTAGCTTGGATAGAAAATTGTTTCATTGTGTGTTGATGAATAATACACCAATCTAGAAAGAAAAAACAAATAAATTTCAATGGGTCGGCATGGCTACATTTATGCCAGTCCGGTTACAGACTTTTCTTTGATATCCACTTACATACACACCTAATTATACAAGCATATATCATTGTGTAGGATCATTCAAAAGCATCTTTTGTTATATACATCGAAAGGGAAAAAAAGTGAGTTGATGCTATGCTACGTTTCACTTGTTTCTATCATGTTTTTTCTTGTTCGATGGGGTAAAACTTATTTTACTCTAGATTCTCAATCTCAAGGCTACGAAATTAACTTTTCCATAGCCCACTCAGTATGTGTATCACGGGGTAATTATTGTTCGGGTAATCACTGTTCATATCGATACTTATTTTCGTAATCGTACGACTTAATAATAACATGTACTTTAAGTACAAAAATGTTGTCATTATTTGGGTTGAAGATCCCACATGTTGGAATATACAAAAAAAATTAATTTCACATTGGTTAGGTAAGGAGAAAATTATGAGTATATAAGTTGGCAATCATCTTTATTAGTATGGAAGTAAGGGTGAAACAAAAAGTAAAGACATGAAGGTTATATCTAAAATGAACAATATCATATTAATGTAGTGATTAACCCAGAGTTGTCATCTTATTCAACTGATACCATAGCCATGTCACAAATTTAACCATGACGCTAAAATGTCTTGGTGTAAAACAAAGAATTTTGTAGTTTTCAAGACATAGCTAGTCAGGGTAAAAAAAATTATCTGTTGGTGTACTCTCAAGTGAAGATGGGCTTAGTATGGATATGACATAGGACGGATTGAAACTAGCAGTGTACTCTAAGGAGAAGAGAAATTTAGTTGGGATGTAGTCAATACGAAAATTCGTTCTATCAGATCAGCAGTTGAGAGAAGTTAGTATAAATATTTGCTAAATGGATTAACCTACTTGAGGGAGGCTCTGCCTTTGATCAAGAGGATCGGGAATGAATCCACGGGTGTGAAGTAGAGAATCTACCAGACCACGAAGAGGTTTTGGTGGTTACTTCCTTCGAGAGGATGATTGTTAGGATACAAACAAAGTTGTACTACATTTGTGATTAACTATGGGAAAGATCATAGCTAGTTGTAAAAGTGATGACAACCATCTTCATTAGTACATGTGATTTTTTTGCTGAAACCAAAAGGAAAGTCATGAGATTTATTCTCAAAGTGGATAAAACCATCTTAAGGAGACATGTTGAGGATGCCACATTAAAAAGGTAAAGATACTCCTAACATTTATAAGATAGACATGATACTTTTGTTCTTGTCAATTAATTTTGAGATAGAAATATATATTATTTGATATGATATCAAATTAAAGTTCATTAAATCCAAAAAATAATAATTGAGATCTTATTTAAAAATACTATCTTAAAATACATCTTGAGAATTCCACATCTAAAAAGTGAGGATGTCTCATAACTTTTATATAAAAAACGTGAATCACTCATATCATCGTGTATTGATTTTGATTTAGAATTTCATACTATCTAATAACCCGCGAGCGCTATCTCTTCTTTTATTTGAAATTAACATGATACCCTTTGTTGAACTAAAACTTGGAAGATATGTTATATGTATCTTAAAAGTGAGATATTAGAAGTAAACGACAGGTACGAAAGTGTATTTTTTATATTAAAATAATTTAAGAAAGCGAACAAAAAAAAAAAGTACAGTTGTCGTTTGTTAGCAATGAGACAAGGAAACAGACCAAAGAAGTTCACGTGGGTTTTATTCTCATGCACTTCTGTCCCCACCAAACGGTCTAAAACACCTGCATCTCACGTGAACTTCATATGCTTTGAGTTTTGTGGGCCCACTCTCATGTTTTTTTTTTTCTTTTTTAAATTGCAAACAATTCATTAACCATAATAAAAAGAAAAATATACAGACACACTCCCAATAAAAGGAGAACAGCAATAAGCAAAAATAAAAATTTATAAGTTTTTTAATATCACTCCACAACTCAAATTGAGATCGACCACAGCAAAAGGACCTAAAGAAACATAAGGTTCTAAGATGATCAACAATACCTTACAAGTTATCCTTTTTACATACCGAAATGAAAGAACCCAACGTAAAGGACCAACTCAATGATTTCAACACTATAACGGTTGAGTTTTGATGAAAGTTGGAGGTTAAATCAATTGAGATAATACATACTAACGTACTAGTAAAGAAAAATAGCTCCAAAACTATAGAGGAAAGGAGGGACCTTCGAGGGTAGCACGCGTTTGACCATAAATTTAAAAATTCTTTATCAATCAGCTCCTCTTGAAAAAAGACAAGAACAAAAGCAAACCAATGACTAAAATTGTTTATACTAACAAAATTTAAAGTGGAACTAGAAAGTGTGACCACTTTCTTGATGAAACGGAGTGCCCAAAAATAAACCCTCCTTCGAACACTCCTAACCAAATGATGTATTGTGCTCAGCGTCCTCAATTACAAGGCAATACAAAACATTGAGAAAAATCACCGACAAACAAATCAACTTCAACACTCTTAACTTCCTTCTTAACACGCTTCAAAATTGAATAGGAAACCATAGCAATCTTGGACAATTTCAACTTTGGCCTCCCATTTCCTTTTTTTCTGCACTCTCGTGTTTTTTTTTTATTTTATGAAAAAACTGGTTTTAATATGTATACAAATCAATCACTTCCAAAAATGAGATTTTAATATGATAATATAATTGAGTTCTTATCGTTTGAAAAATGAATTAAGTTAATAAAAAGTCATTTTTATTCTTTAAGTATCCATTTATCCATAAATTGTTTATGAAAAAGAAAGAGAGAGTTGGTTGTATGTGTTGAACCTCAAATTTATTCGGTGAATGGTTTTTTTTTTTCTAGTTCCAACAATGGAATGAGAAATCAATCCCTTTATAATGTAATTAAAATAATTGCTAAAGATGGAAAGAAGTACTTTTATGATGTAATTAAAATATAAATTAATATAATATTTTATATTAAAAAAATATTTTTTAGTTTCTAAATTTGGAATATAATTTCTATTTTATGATATATTTCAAAATAAAAGAATTTTCTCTTAATATTTTTAAAGGTTGAATTTTAGTTAAAGCTTTTTTCATAAATAGACCATATTTGAAAAGTATTTGCAAATATAGGTATCTGCAAAAATATTAGCAAAACTATAATTTGTTTTAATACCTAATAAATTCTGAAAATAACGAATTACAACAATACCCTTAAATTATTGATTTTTCATTTGGGAAGGAAAACTTTTAAAAAGGATATTCGTCTCACATTCCAAACTAGAAACCGCCAATTTAGGTTGCATTAATTATGGAAAACTAGAAACCGCCAATTTATGGTACATTAATTGTGGAAAACCAGAAACTGTCAATTTATGATGCATTAATTGCTGGACAAAAGTGGCGACAATACATTGTTAGAATTACAGTTGTGATTTACATATAGTATAATTAATAATGTACATGTTATTTTATTCTGGTAATTTTGTTCATAAATAAACATGAATAAAATGAATAGTAAATCATAAATGTACCGTGTAAGTTATACAGTATGTAGAATGAAATAATGAAACATATAGAGTATTGTATAGTTTATACAGTAATTTAACAGTACATGACAAACTACAGTATTAATGGTATTATACAAATGAAATGATTGATGGACCTATAAGGAGAAGATGTAAAGTATAACTAACCTAAAAACACAATATGAACATACGGTATATACTCAATTATACAGTTTTGTAAATGTGTATACAGTCAATTATATCAGAATATGGAAATCAAAGTACGAAGAAACTACTGTTCTACATATGATTTTATTGCATTTCTAAACATGATTTTTGACATTCTAAAGACTGTAATATAAATGAATTAAATTTACAGAAATGACAAAATATGAGTAAAACATACCATACTGAACCATTTGAGACATATTGGATCACGATTATACTGGAATGAACAGTAACTTGCTAATGATGATGAATAAGGAACGAAATCGTAATACAAATACTATGAAAAACAGAGATTATTGAGAGGAGATGGCTGAAGTCGTATGATTATACCGTCCGGTTGGAGCTTTGTGGTTGACGACAATTTACGTAGTGGCCGGAATGTGAAAAGAGAGAATGAATGGAACTGAAGAAACGAAAATGGAGGCATGGAGAATGGAGGAAGAAAACAGAAACAAAAAAAAGAATAGGAATAAAGATGAGAGATAAATGAAAAAATTAATTAAAATCTCTTTACATTAAAAGAGTTGACAATTAAATATGGTATGTTTTTAAATAATGGAAAGTATGCAAAATGAGAGTTTTAATTCGAAAATTCAGTATTAAATGTCAGAAAGGGCAAAATAATATTAAGGAAAAATTAACAATTACGATTTTTTTAAAGAAATTAACTTTGCAAAAAAAAACTTGGACGTCTATATTTACAAATATTTTTCGAATGTGGTCTAGTTACTACAATTTTTCTTTTAGTTATTGAGATGACAAAATTTACTTATATAATAAAATATTGATTAGTATGATGTTTAGGCAAATTTTGAATTTCAATATATTGATGAAATGATTATTTTGAGTTTAACGTGAATTTAATTTTTTAAAAAATAAGTATAAAAATAAATTTAAATGGCATATAAGACTTAAAAATGAGCATTATTGAAAGATTATGAATAAGAATTGTAAGAACCTGTAATTTCTAACTACGATTTCTACCACATGCTAACTCAAAAACAGTTATAAAATGTGCATTTTCAAATTTCAAATTCAAAACCCAAGTTAACTACTCTTGTTGCTTTTAATTTAAATAATAATTAAAGAAGTCCTTGGTCAAGGTAGTTCCAGAGCAAGTTCAAATACTTAAAAAAATAATGATGTTGAAAGATGGAATTCAAATTCTTCATTTAATAATGAACCCAATATTTAATTTAAATAGACTACAAAAGATGACTTAATTATAAAAGGAAAAGATACTACATAATCATAAAAGAAAAAGATGACATAATCATAAAAGTAAAAGATTATACCTAGAAAATAATATTTAATCTAATCCTAAAAAGAAAAAATAATTAAAAAGATAAAAATACTAAAATAAACATAAACCAACACTCCCCCTCAAGCTGGATTGTATATAGAGTACAAGCCAAGCTTTGAGTTAAACTCATCAGAAGTGGTCCTTCGAATGATGCACCAATTGGGATGACGATGCGAATTAGGATGATGCACTGTCAACTGGAAAAATGGTGCCAACTAGTAAAAACGCTACCACCTGCGAAAAACGCTGTCAACTGCGAAAACGGTGGCAACTGAGAAAAACGGTGCTAGTTGGGAAAAACGCTGCTGAATGGAAAAAAAGCTGTCAATTGGGGGAAAACGTTGCCAACTGAAAAAGCGCTGCCATCTGAGAACAACCCCGATAATCAGGAAAATCACCGCCAATGGGGTATCAGCGCAACCAAATGGAAAAAATGCAGACAAATGGGAAAAGCGATACCAGGGCCAATTGGGAAAACTGGATAAGGGTCAATTGGGAAAGTTGGAGAAGGGCCAATTGGGAAACCTTGAGACGGACCAATTAGAAAACTTGCGGGCCAATTGGGAAACTTAGATAAGGGCCAATTAAAAAAGCTAGATAACGGCCAATTGGGAAAATGTGCCAGTTGGTATGTGACGACCCGACTTTCTAAAATACTCTAATGGGGTGTTACAGGTGCATGCATTTAAAAACTACAAAAACGGTTTAATAATCACATGCAATTTCCAACAAAAAACTCATAAAATCATGAAAAAACAGCTGATAGTTTGAAAAGCATATAAAAACATGATTCGGGATCCTGATAGTTCAAAATGAAATACAACTCATTAGAGTTTAAAACATGAAGTTCAACACGAAGTAAAAATAATTCGGAAAGGAAATGACGACACCGTGTCCATGATCGATGCAGCTCCCGGCCTAGCCACCTTGGAATGGATCAGTACTTGAAATGTAAGGGGTGAGTATATCGAAATATACCCAATAAGGAGCCCCAACATAGGGTTAAGCATACAAACAAAAATAAGTTAGAAGATACGACAACTGAAGCTAAGTGCCTCGCACATGTATACTCGGCTCCTAAGCCGGTCACGGGCAAACAATGTTAAATGACGGCGCGCAAGCCGTGAGCAAGATATGGCTAAATACCGGGCAATCATTTGACCACTGTCAGGGGAGGACCAATAGTGATGGAAACAAAAAAGTTTCCTAAACCTCGGGTCAGGACACGTTCCATACCGAGTCCACAGAGACGTACAATACTGTTTTGGGGTAACCTGACATTGTAAGGGACCCACTAAACTGCATCAGTGGAGACATACACGAATGCCTCGGGGTAACTTGACCTATCAGGGACCCACCACACTTTCGCTGTGTAACTCTAATAGCGTATCAACAAAGACTTACCCGAATGCCCCGGGGGTAGCCTGACCTACATTAGGGACCCGCCATGCTCCCGCTACGCAACTCTTATAGCGTATTTGCAAGGCATACACAAATGCCAATAAAGTCACCGGACCCTATTAGAGAGGGCCACGAGTGAGGAAACCACACAAGATCCTTAAACTTCGGGTTGGGACACTTCCCATACCGTGTCTGCAGAGACATACACAAATGTCTCGGGGTAGCCTGACCACTGTCAGAGACCCACCACGAGTGAGGAAAACATAAAAAATCTCTAAACCTTGGGTCAGGACAACGACACACAAGTCATGTCAGCAAGGGCATACTCGAATGCGATAATGTCACCTGACCTTGTCAGGGAAAGCCACTAGTAAGGGAAACTGCAGGGTCCCTAAACCTCGGCCTAGGGGCGCCATCTGCTAACCCCAGGGTGCCAACTACGAACCCTTAGCATGCGGGAGGACCGACCTGCCTGCAGACAACATCCCCACAAATACATGCAGGCTCACCGACAGGCATTCCTCTACGCCTTCATCTGTCTCAGTTGCCTCTTCTAGTAATCTCGGGGTCAAGCAAGGCATGACTGCCTCCCCTTCCAACGTACTAGGCAGGTAAACTGGTGGGACCATGCACACAGCATGTGAGGTTCCACGAGTAGATACAGAGAGATGTAACTAGAACTAGAGTCACACGAGATCTAGCCTAGACTAGGCGAGTGCAACCGGCCCACCCGAGGGTTGGTGCAACTCGCAACGTGTGCTCAACAACCAAGAAACTCGTTCCACACACAAGGTAACACGTGGATGAGATCCGACCCCCTTGTTTGGATGTAAGAGTCAACCCGTAGGTTAGTGCAATCCAACCACTTGTCTCAAAGCATAGAGGATCCATATCCTCGCTCGGTTCCTAAAGGGCATTAGCGAGTCACATTAATAACACGATATTGATCATGCAATGCGAGTCCTAAAATGGGTGAGCTAGCTGCTTCTCTAGGTGGTCAACACAATAATCGGGCTTAGCTATTCTAACGCTGAACATGACAAATTACGAACGAACACTTAGGCAATAAATCAGAAAAGCCGAGCATATAATCATTTCAACACGTTTACAGTCAAACATAGATCGAACCAAAAACATAGAAACATGCATAAACCCAAGGCAATCCAGTCAATCGAAAAGTTAAACAGATAAGCAGTTCATCACGTATACGAGCAAAGGTACAAATCGGGGAATGATGATACGATCACAAAAGCCCAACAATCAGAGGCTTAACAGTTTACGAGCTATACCCGATTCCATGCTACTACGAGTAATAATTGGTTCAAACAGTGGATCACAACACAAACACATTCATGAAACAGATCATCCAACATTTAATTCTCGTAAACCCTAACATGCCATTATTCCCATGCTTTAAGCCACAAACCCGGTTCATAATGAAACTCCTTACCTTCCTGACAACTTGACCAAAACACCAAGAGAACCCACGAGCTAAATGACGAGTCGAAATGATGAAATCCGAGAGCACCTAAACATAGAAACACTAGTAAAAGTCAACGAAACAAGCAAACGAAGCACAACGAGCTAAAATTAAGTTCAACACACGAACGGGGATGGAAAACTAAGATAACGGCGTGTCGCCAGAGTGCGACGGCACGTCGTCAGAAAAAGGTGGTGGCGGCAGCGGTCGACAGCGCGCCACCACGAAAAGGGACGAGTCATACCTTTTTCTCTTCATCATGTTGCCCTGAACACGGAACTGGTCTCGGAATCCCGAATGGACCTCTCTAGCTCGGTGAAACTATGAAAGAAGAAACTGGTTTCAAAACCTCATCACCGAAAAACTCCATTAAAACCAGCAAACCTTACCTTGTTTCGAAGCCCTCGACGCCTTTAGCACGAAACTAGTCTCGAAATCACAAATGGAGCTCTTTAGCTCCATGAAACTGATAAATAAGAAATGGGTTTAAAGTGGATTTGAAAAGAGAGAGATGGTGGGGCTTGGTTTGTTTTGTGGCTGGAATTTAATGAGAGGGAAAGAGAGGAAAATCATTTCCTTTTTATATAAACATTCTTTTCCATTTTTAAGTTATATTTTCAAAACCCCTTGGAAACCCTAACTTTAAT
>JBBMKA010086471.1:0-13723 GCA_037833695.1 Sechiopsis laciniata | reverse complement strand
AATTTGAAAATTATGGAGCCGAATATGAATTACAGACTTCAATTAAATAGAAAGGAATTGAAATCAAAAGGAATTCGTAATTGCGGCGAGATCCGGATTGAGAAACGAAATCGATCGTAGCGATTGTTCAATCAAAGAAGAAGAAGACAAAGAGAATGAAGAATCGAGAAGAAGAGCTGAAGAAGAAAAAGATGAAGAAGCCGAAGAAGGTATGGGCAAATCGTCAAGAAATCGAAGAAGAAGAAGCCGAAGAAGATGAAGAAGTCGAAGAAGAAGAAGAAGTCGAAGAAGGTCTGAGAAAATCATCAATAAAAATGGTAGAATAGGAATTTAAAAAAATGTGCAGAATTTGCTATAAAAGAATTATTTTAAAAAAGTTGCTATAATTGTAATATGGGTTTGAAAAGTTGCTATACAATGCAAATTCCCTATATTATTGTCAAAGTGAGCTTTTGGTTATTTGATATTAAATATCTTTAATTAATACGTTTTCAGTTTCCTAGAACTTGTAACTAGACTCCAACTTTTCTCTAGAGAGGTTCTGTCGTGTGTGTGGAGGTTTTTCTCAGTCCTAGTTCGTCGTCACCTTTGCTAGCGCTTTGAGGAAGTCGTGTTGGGAGTCTGTTAATCAGGCTGCTCGTGGTTGGAAGGAGGAAGGTGTTAAGGATTAATGTTGATTGGTTTGGGGTGGTGGGAAGATGGATCCCATCATTTCACCCAATTGATGGAGAACCTGGAGCTAGCTGATGAGGAAACTCAAGAGATTTTTGAGCTGGAGGAAGAGGAGGTTTCGACTAACGAATCTAAGCTAGAAGGAGTGGTAGCGTTTAAAATTCTCTCAAGTGACCAGGTTAGTTCTGATGTTTTTAAAGAGGTAATCCCAAAGAACATGGAAAATAAACTAGAGATTGAAGCAGTGGGAGTTAACACTTTCATTTGTACATTTGAAAACAAAGTGTTGAAGAACAGGGTTCTTTTGGCAAGTCCTTGGATTTATGACGATGCGGTGCTTCTCTTTGAAGCAATGGTAGGGGATAAGAGAGTTTCAGAGTTGGAGTTCGGATTTGGGGATTTTTGGGTGAGATTACATGATGTTCCCCCAGCGTGCCATACATTGAGTAATGCTAGGAGTCTGGAGAATATGTTGGGAAAAATTTCTAGGATGGGATAGTGGAGGAGACAAAAGGAACATGGGAAAGTTCCTAAGGGTGAAGATAGCTATTGATGTTCCTGTGCCTTTGAGAAGGGCGTTGAAATTGAAAAGTGGGGCGATGGTAGCTGAAAAATGGGTTCGATTATTGTACGAGAAATTATCGATTTTTGTTATATATTTGGAAGATTAGGTCATAGGGCTACCGAATGTAATTTTATTGTCATTGGGGGAAGGTCATCCATTTCTGTTTATAAAAAAGCTGCGCGAGCCATCAAGTTTCTTTAGGGGAGATGACAGTTCGTCAATGCGTTTTGCTGGGAGAGGGAGGGGCCGTGGTAAAGGTAGAGACGAGGGATTTCGGGTGGAAGTCGATGCCTTTGAGGAGAGAGGAGTAGAGTTGGGCTCAAACTCAAGGCGAATGAGGGAGGAAGAGTAGAGAATCTCAAGTTTTCCCGCGGGTAGGTTTCAAAATTAGATCGTTGTCGACTCGTCGAAATTAGTCTTGGGAGGAGGCGATGGAAATAGGAAAAGAGGTCAGAGGGTGCAGGGGTTTGCTTCTGATTTTGGTAAAGGGTTCAGTATGGAGGTTGAAGATGATGTGAAAGCTGGGTCCGCTAGTAATTCGAAAGTTGAGGGGTTGGGCCACGTGGCAGAAGGTAAGTGGAGCAAGATGATCGATAAGGGGAAAGAGAAGATGTCAGATCTGGGGGCAGAGGAGCTTTTTTTGGGCCATTTAAAGTTAAAGTAAGTCATAAGGGCTAAATGAAAGTTGCTGTGAGTGGGCCAGGGAATGGGCCTAAAAAAGGAATAGTTATTAATGAGGATTTGGCCCAGAGGAATCAAAATCTGGACCTTCATAAAAGAGGGGCTGAGGTGGATGTCAAGACATTGGTTGAAAATTTTCATTCTGGGCTTGGTGGAAAGAAAGGTGGGCTCGGAGGCAAAAATGCTGGTTTAATTCCCACACTCGAAATTGTGGATGAGGGTTCGGTGCCAATTAGAAAGGATTGCTTGATCGCTTCTAGGATGAAGGAGAGGTTGGAGCAGGTTATAAAAATCATTACTAATAATGTGGACGTAGGGGTGCCAAAGATAGAGGTCGAGATTGGAAAGATTAAGGAATTGTATAAAAGTTCTGTAAGTACAAGGGGCAGAAAAATCAAGGGATCCATGTCAGCTGCCAAATGGAAAATGTAACGCCCCGAATTTGTGAAATATATTTTATAAATAATAATAATAATGTAAATAAATAAGGAAAAGAAAAAGGGTTCATTTTATTAAGTTATTCAAAAGAAAAGGAAAATGTTGGAAAAAAGGTTTCCCATTTAAAAAGGATTACAAGCCCATTTAAGGTCTTTTTAGAAATAAAGGAAAAAAAGGCATTAAAGGGAATTTTTTTATAAAAAAAAACCCTTTTTTCGTTTCTTCTTTTTCTTCCTTCACCACAAACCCTAAGTCCCCACTTCCTTCACGCACAAGAAGCACTAGTCCCACGCGAGCGCAGCCCTCTTATGCGAGCAACAGCTCCATGCACCCCTATTGGTTGAATCTCGATTCCTCTAAAATACAAGTGTTCAACCTTTTTAGCAATAAAAACTACTCTCAAATTAAAAATTCTAATTCTGAACAATCAATCCCCAACAACGGCGCCAAAAACTTGACGGTGCAATTTCAGGTACTAATATAAATGTACCGCAATTAACTCAGAGCATAACCTTTTGCTAAGTGTGACTTGGAATCACTTACGCGCAAGTATACGCGATCAAAATGCAACAAGTAATAAGTATTTATATTTAATCATTCTCCACAAGGATTGATGTCTAGAACTAGTACTTTTATCGTGAGAGTTATGCAAATAAAGTAAAGATGGAATTTGAAGTTGGCTTTGTGGTTGATTTTGGATGCTAACAGTAAGTAAATATGAATGCTAATGCGAGCAAGAATTAAACGTGAATGCAATAAGTAATTTTGAGAAAGCAGTTGCTAAAGATGTAAAAAATGTGGGACTAGTTATCAAGCTTCTTACTTCCTTAATCTAAAACGTAACTTCCGCACTTAATGATTTATGGCATATCCAGCTTCCTTTGTAATTTCCATACTAACTCAAGGCGACGCAAGCATTAGTAAGGTTATTCCTCACACTTCGAATGGTGAAAAGCTTTCCACCGAACCTAACGTGGCATATTAGATCACCCTGCGGTTCTTTCTTCCGAACTCACCACAGGTTACATGCGTGGGTAGCTAATTGACGCATGTATATTAAATAAAAATGCAGTAGTGTAAAACATGATAACCTGCACTCCTAGCATGCTTCTACAAATAAATCCTCATAAAAGACTCCTATAACGTAGAATAGCAATAAACAAAAGTAGAAAGTTAAAATCAGCTAATTTTATTACTACTACTAAATGTTCACAGCTATAGACTACTCCTAAGAAAAACAATAAAAAGTTGGAGTTGATGCGATTGTGAAATGTGCAGTCCCCTTGTCATCGGCTTCCACGAACACCACCAGCTACTTCTCCTTAAGATTGACTTTTGGACAACCGACCTGCTCACCGATCCTTAGCTTCCCTCTTGCTATTTATATAGATGAATTACTTGGTTAGCAAGTAGAGGTGAGCTGGAAAATCTTCATTAATGCAAGATCTCTTGATTTTCGCTGGGATTTATTTGATTGATGCCCACTTAATTTTTTGATTGATTCTTCATTTTTTTCCTTGTTGGCGTGATTATTCGAACATATTTGCATTATGGTTTTGCGCTTTCCTATTCTGCTTGTCACCGTTCGCGCTGGTTTGTCCTTCCCGCGCATTAACTTCACATTTCCTACATTGCGCATTAATTAAGCCCAGTTTATTCAATATTTATGCTAAAACCGCGAAACTGTGCTTCTGATGCTAATTCATGAATGCATGCAACTTCTAGTAGTTTGTACTCGCAATTTACATATTATAGCCCAACTATTTTCCTTGAACCTTAGAATAATGCAGAATAAAATAGCCTAAAATGTGCTCTATTTGAGAGTTATCAGTTAGCATCTTGACAGAACCGTCATCCATGCTAAACCGAACAGAACCAACTCCCTTAATCATAACCTGAAGGTTATTTGCCAACAAAACCTTGCCATTACTCAGAATTTCCAAATTTTTAAAATTGTGCTCAAAATGGGACATGTGGAATGAATAACCAGAGTCCATAATCCACAAATTATCAAAAGGGTCTAAATTTTCTGAATTTTTGGCTAAGAGCCCCTCACCCGAATCATAATTCTCGAGGAAGTTAGTTGATTCATCATCAATAATCCTAATAGGTAACTTACCTTTCCTCTTTAGAATAGGACATTCATACTTAGTATGTCCATCCTCTTGGCAGTAATTGCAAGAAACTCTCATCTACTCTAATGGTTGTTTCCCCTTATCAAACTTAGATCTCGATTTACTTGCTGAACTGCCCTGACCTTTAAAAGACTCAATCTTCGCAAAAAGGACCTCAGAATCCTTCTTTTCAATTTTCATCTCTAATTCCCTAGATCTCAAATAATCCAAAACAATGTCTAGGGTCAAAGTTATCTGCCGTACTTAATGCCTGATTTAAGCTCTTTGAATTTCTCGGGTAACTAATTGAGGAGAATGATAGCTTGATTCTCAAAATCGAGCTTCTCCCTACAATTGGATAGGTTGCCACAAATTTTTTTGAACACGTCAATGTTTTCCTCTAAATTCTTAAACAGATCCATCTTAAACAAAAATAGCATTTCCTTTAAATAAATCTTGTTGGATAGAGATTTAGACATGTATAATTCTTCGAGTTTGGACCACAAAGTGGCTACATCGTCTATGTTACTGATAACTCTCAAGTATTGAGAGTATTTGCTGCTTTATTTAGAAAATTTTGAATAAACTCCCTGAATTATTAATCTGATTTGAGAGGAAATATGGTTAGCGATAGCATTATTCTAGCAATTTGTGAAGTTCTGCAGTTTTCTGAGTAGAACAGGTTTTTAAGTGATTTTGTAGTTGAATGTGTGAGTAATTAGGATGATAAGCTCAAAATCTTGATTATCTTTAATTGCTACAATTTTTAGGATACCGCAAAGTGTTATTTAGCTGAAACAAAAATATGAAGCTGAGTTGAAGGCAACGGAAATGGCGTGACTATTCTGGAACAGGGCACGTGTCGAGCATCAATGAAGAATGTTAATTACTATGCAGGAGCATCCGATCTCGGCCATTGATTGTTTAGGCGGGAGCAATTGGGAGGAGTATTTAAGTTGGAGTGTATTTGAATTGAATGAGCTTTTTCCATTTTTTCGAATTCTAGATTTACGCTTTGAGAGCATTTTGTTTTTCTGTATTTTCAATTAGAGAGTAATTAGATTAGAGAGAGTAATTATTTTTTAGTTTTTCTTGCGTGCGATTAATACCGTTTAAGATACATTATAGTTCATAGCCGATTCAATACAGATTTTGAGTTTTTTCGATCTGAGTAGCATTTTGAAGCAGAGGAGTAGGTTAAATCTGGAGCAATCATCATTTCGTGGATCGCAACAGGCTTTTTCTTCTCTATACTTTCTGATCTACGCTTATTTGAATTCTGCATTTGTTTGAACTCTTGTTGATTTTATTCCGCAATTCTGCAAGTTAATATGACTAGAGATTACTCTACTTCATATTTGTTGTAGTTCCAATTTTTAACATGAGTAGCTAAATTCCTGATCGGAAGAATTAGGCGAGCAAGAGTGAAATTGCTGTATTGTTAATTAGGGAGATGTTGAATTATGTATCTATGCTAGTTCTAAGTACGTTTCATCTGATCAACCATTCGTGCTTGCTTTGTTTCAATTTCGAGAGGAACGCGATAGAGTGAACTCGCATAGGATCACATTAGGTTTGTTTAAGTTTTCTTGCAATTCGAAGATCTGTAGAGATAACGATTTTACTAATGCTGTTAACTCTGGTTGTAATCATATGCTCTAACTCGAGAGAGGCAGATTGGGAGTAAATAAGGAATTCACTTCTTACCAGTTAATCTTGATGCTTTAGAAATTTCCTCTGAAAGTGCCTAATTCATTCCGATATTTGTAAATGATTGCTTATTCCGTTTTATTACTTCGTGCGAAAATTATTTTCGATAGCATTGACTATACTTTTATTGTTCTGTTGCTAGAGCAATTGATCTCATCGGTTGCCTTAGCATTGCATTAGTTAATTAATTCACCACATAAACTCACCTTCATAAGTTCGTGATCTGAGTAGAGAATGAGAGTTAACATTAAATCCCTGAGGAGATGACCTTTGAGAGAGTAAAACTTGCTACAACAATGACTGTGTCCACTTGCACATGTTTGCTCAAGAATTTTTACGTATTGAATTGAATAATTTTTATAGGATATCTTGAGCAAATTCGGTCACGTTTGTATCCTAAACAAGTTTTTGGTGCTGTTGCCAGGGATTTGTAATTGTTTAAATTTCATTTTCAGAATCAGTTTAAAGAATAGAATGTAAAAGTTGAAGCTGATCAACTAACTAATCCAATTTTATTTTGCAGGAGCATTCTCGTGTATGGTTAGGAGAGCAATCGATATTGAAATCGAACACAAATTAGAAAGAACATTGCATAGAAGAAATATAGAGAATAGAAGAATAACTGCTAGATAAGCACAAGAACCTTACGAGCAAAATGATTTTCCTACTAGAGCAAATCAAGTTGATGAGCGTCAGGTTGATCCAATCATTATCGTGAATGATCGGGATAGAGCCCTAGGAAATTATGCTACCCCAGATGTAACCGAATTACAGAGAGGAACCATTAGGCCAGAGATTGCAGCAAAATCATTCGAGCCCAAACCAGTTATGTTTTCGATATTGCAAACTATATGCCAATTTCAAAGATTAGCCATAAAAGATCAACACCAGCATTTACGAGCATTTATGAATGTATGTGATTCGTTCAAAATTCTTGATGTGACACAATATGAATTGAGGTTAAAATCATTTGCGTTCTCTTTACGAGACAATGCAAAAGCATAGTCAGAAAGTTTAGATGATGAAGATTTGATATCTTGGAATAGTATGACAGAGAAGTTTTTATAGAAATTCTTTCCTCCGACGAGGAACATCAAGATTAGGAATGAAATTATGACATTTGAGCAATATGAGGATGAATAGATTACTGAAGCTTGGGAACGATTTAAAACATTGTTGAAAAGCTATCCGCACCACAGTATACTGTTCTGCGTGCAGCTGGAATATTTTTATTATGGACTTGATCAGAATGCACAATTGATCCTAGATGCTTCAACAAAAGAAGCCATATCGACAAAGACCTATAATCAAGCACATGAGATATTAGAGAAGATAGCACAGAACAACTGCCAGTAAAAAAATGTTAGAAGATCAAGAAATAGTGCAGTTGGGCGACTTGAAATGAACGGAGCAAGTGCATTGAGTGCACAAATGACAACTATGACAAGTCTATTGAAAAACATGCAGAGTCCAAATCATGAGGCTGCCCCAGTAAACAATGTTAGTCTGCTATAGAATGCGGCAGCAGTTAGATAATTTACAATGGAATCATGTGTGGTATATAGAGAAACACATAATTATGAATATTGCCCATTCAATATAGCATCAGTGTGTTATGCAGGAAATGTACAAGGGAATTGACAGTTCAACCTATACTCAAATACTTATAATCTGAGATGGAGGCATCATCCTAGTTTGTCATGGAATAATCCGAATAACGTAGCAAATCCTAGTACTCAAGGTTACATACAACCAAAGATAGGAGGAGTTCAACAAGGATTCAATGCACCACCTGCGCAGTATAATCAAGGATACAACGCTTATCAGAATAATCAATATCAAAGAGGATGAGGAATGCAACAGCATACACCAGGGACTTCACTGGAGAGTTTGATGAAAAAATTCATGAGTAAAATAGATATGAATATTCAAGGACAACAAGCTGCAATGAGAAATCTAGAAGTTCAAACGGGACAGTTAGCCAATGAGCCGAAACAAAGACCATTAGGGAAGCTGCTAGCTGACACTGAAGTCAATAAGAGAGAAGGAAATGAGAAAGTGAAGTTTATTGAATTAGTTGAAGAAAGTGAGAATAAGACCACTGAAAAGGTTGGTACTCAAGAACGAGCCACAAGGGTAGATAGTGAAGCGAAAGAAAATGAGCGTTACGAAGAAACAGCCTCAGATGCAACACCTTCTGGAGTCAATACCATCTCAATAGCGAAATAGACAACTCAGAAAGAAGATACAGATAATTCGACTAGAGTTCATGAGAAGAGGAAAGGTAGTGATGAAGTTGAATTCACGCCACCACCACCACCATTCCCTCAGAGACTTAAAAAGAGGAAATAAGGTGTGAAGCAATATGAGAAATTTATAGACATACTGATCGAAATTCAGATAAACATCCCATTGTTAGAAGCTTTGAAATAGATGCCTCATTACATGAAGTTTTTGAAAGAGGTATTGTTAGAGAAGGATATTTTAAAAGAGGTGAAATTTGTATCGTTGAATGCCGAGTGTAGTGCTATAATTAAAAGTAAACTTCTCACAAAGGAGCAAGATTCAGGTGCATTCACCATACCAATATCAATTGGAGGTCAGCAATTAGGACGAACACTGGTGATTTGGGAGCAAGTATAAATTTAATGCCATTATCAATTTATAAGTGTTTTGGAATAGGAGAAGCAAAACCTACTGAGGTGAAGATACAGTTAGCTGATAGATCTATGAAAAAGTCAGAAGGAAACCAAAAAGACTAGAGTTTAGAGGCCATTTAGGAGGATTATCTAATACTTTTGCAACTTTCTGTTCCACCAAAAAGGCTTTCATTTTCCTTTTCCACAAACCAAAGTCTCCTGACACATCAAATTTGTGTAACTTAAATCTAGTAGACATCTTATGCAGATTATCAAAATTCAAGAGAATTAGTGAAAATAGAGAAAATTCCAACAAGCCACAAATCAAAAATAGTACAAACAACGAGTGAACCAAAACAAATACCCAAATAGATCACAAAGCAACTATCACAATAATCAGTCTCAGAATTTCAAATTTTTCCAGCCATAAAACTCAAATTTAGCCAAATTTCATAACAAAAATTGTCAGAATTTCAATTTATCAACTCAAAACTTCGGCCCAATTTCAGAAATATAGCCAAATCTTAAACGGCTATCAAACAAATTTCTGATTGAGTCCACCATTTCTATCTTAAAGTTGCAAACACAACGCTGAGATTAAGATGAATGAAATCGTGAATCGATTTCTCACAAGGCATAGAGATACTCAATCAGCAGCAATGAATCGATTCAAAACTAAATAGAAGTTGCAACAAATGCCTCGAATGGTTCTTCAGAATCAAAATGCCGAAACAACGATTGAAGCACAAACGATTTACAAATTATTGCAAAAATCGACAAAATTCATCCAAAAATAACATTTGAATGTGTCGATAAACACCAAATCTTTCCCATTGGAAGTGAATCTCAGAAATACCCCACAAATTGCTTTCAATTTCATTCAGAAATAGACGAAAACACAATTAAATTAAAATCTCGAATGTAGGGAAGGACAAAATGCTCACTGATTTTCTTTGATATTTATCAAAAGGAAAGAAACAAACGAACGACAAAATTGCTAAAGAGAAATGTCATTTTTACTTTAGAAATCATCAGAAACAAAATTGAAGAGCAGGTGTATTAAATGGATTGACAAAATTTCAGAATAGCATAAAAAAGGAAATCAGTAGGATCGAATATCAGCTGCTCTGATACCAAATTGTAAAAAAAAATTCCAGATCTACTACTCTAATCCAAGAACAAACAACAAATAGAGATGAATCAACAATAAAGTAAAGAAGGAAGAGAGGAAAATAATACAACGATGTAAAGTGGTTCGGACTAGCTTATTCCACTGTTTAGAATGTGAGTCAATCAATCTAGATCGAGCTTACTCATAATTTTCATTGATGAATCAAGAGCTCTCAAATGGTGGCTAAGGTTTCTCTCAAGGTTGAAGATAAATCCAAGGAGCTTTATATATTAGCTCAATCACACACCCTACATGTAGTTAGTTAACCTAACCCTACATTAACCCAAGTTCATTAAACTCACCATATGGGTTAGTTACAATTTGATGTGTAATTCATATTTAACCGTATTGTTTGTGGTCCCTTCAAGAAAAACCATCTCCAGCTACCGCACCATACACTCTTCAATCGCTTCAAGCTTTCGTTTCCACATACTGAACGACCATGCATTTCACTCTAACAACGTATTCGATGCAATGATAAGCTCCTTAGTCAACATTATGTTAACTCACTAACGGTTATGTTATGTCAAGGACTAAAATAGAGCATTATTGAAATGTGAGGGACAAAAATGCTTGATTTTAAAATTGAAGGACCAAATTGAAACTTTACCCAAAATTTAAGGACTAAAAAGGTATTTTCCCTAAATATTATAAATATAAAAAAATTCAAATTAAAATATTTAATTTCTCTTTCTAGTGGTGCCATTAATTTACTTCGGTTAATAATATTGTTTTAAGGCTATTTAATTCTAAGAGAACAATCAATCTATCTAACAACCTTAAAGGGTGGCTTAAGGAGCAAATCATTTTTAGACGATTTTACCCTTAAGCCACCGTGTAAATTACAAACATTTTATTTTGTTAAAATTTATTTTATTACTTACAAAAGCTACTTACATTATGCCATACTTAAATTTTTTTTTTCCATTTTTTTTATTACTTAAAATGAACATTATGTTAATAAAGAAAACTTTAAAAAACAACAATAATAATTTATGTTTTCTAGATAGAAAAAAAAAAAAAACAGTAAGTATCTTTTTTATTACATGAAAATTTAATAATTAAAATGAATAACAATAAGTACACATAAGTAATAAGTAATAATTATTGGGTAAAACTTTCAAATGTTGGAATATGAAAAAAAAAATTCACAATTTTTTTTTCCATTTAATTGTAATTCATAATGGGGAATAATCAATTTTGTAAGTTATAGAATTTGAAGGTTTTGTAACTCTCCACTACTACCTATAAAATGAGTTATACATTATGTCATACTTTAATTTTCTTTATCATTTTTTTATTACTTTAAAAGAACCTTATGTTAAAAAAAAAAAAAAATCCCTTAAACCAACAATAATAATAATGCTTTTTTTAATAGAAAAAGAGCATTAACATTTGAACAATAAGTATTTATAAGTATCTCTTTTATTCCATGAAAATTTAATAATTGTGAATGAATAACAATAAGTACACATAATTAACCATTGATGTGTAAACCTCTCCAATGTTGGAATATAAAAGCTTCTTTCACAAATTAATTTTTCATTTAATTGTAATTTATAATGGGGAATAATCAATTTTATAAGTTTTGGAATTTGAAGGTTTTGTAACGCTCAACTTCAACTTATAAAATGAGTTCTTTTTATCATTTATCCACCAACTCTAAAATCTACATCTTCTTTCATTTGTTTCACCCCATTCAAAGGTCTTCAATCTTCAAATTTTCTCAAGATTTTGACATTTCAAAAGTTCTTAATCTTCAAAGCATGCACTTGCTTGCTTCCAAGATACTAGAAGATGGAATGAATGATGCATGGAGAAGATTTCTTAGTTCTTACAAGATGGTTTTGAATTCAAAATAAAATGAAAACTCCATCACCTTTAATTTTTCCTTTTTTAAATATTTTTTTTACGTTTCTGTAATTTCAAAGAAATTGAAAAAATTAGTAAATTCTTTATATTTCTCATTCTCTTTTTAGTTCGCTTTCCTTTTTAAATATTTGATCAATCTTGAAAATACTTTCAATGTTACAAGATACATTAGAGAACATAGATATTCTATGTCGAATCATATTCATATTTGTATTCATATTTTTAACCTTATATTTGATGTGTTTATAATGATCTTTGTTTTATTATGATAAATGATTGTGTATATCTATTTTAACAAAGCTGCATACCTATTGAAGTACCTACATTTTTTTAGATTATTTTCTATTATGATGATTGTTATTATATTTTTAGTTCAAAATATTTATGTTATTTTGAATTCCATTTTTATATGCTAATTGTATTTGAAATATAGCCTAAATTCTACCCATAATAATCAAAATAGTTAATCATAAATATTATGTTTTTAATAAATAACAAGAATAATTAGACATAAATATTACATCATTTATACTATGTTAACTTCAACTTTTATCCAAAAAAAAAAAAAAAACTTCAACTAAGTAAATATTCTTTACAAAATAAATATTAAATATTTTTTTAAAAAATTGTTGGAATTATATTTATTTTAAAAAAGAGTGTTAACTTATTTTTAATAAAAATAAAATAAAATTATATTAATATTTAATTATTTGATTCTTTATATTATCTTACTTCTTAGTTTTGACTACTTATATTATATATAATATCTAAAGTTTTTCACTTGAATAAAAAAAAAAAAAAAATCTTTTCTCACCCCTTCATCTCTCCGTGCTCTAAAATTTTAACTGAATTGTATGACACTTTCTCTCCCTCCATTGGAACTCATGCCTCACTCATTTCATAATTAAACTACTTAAAAATATATTGTAACTCACCACCATTAAACCACCTAAAAAACATATTATTATTTTCATAATAATAACAACAACACCAACTCACACCCTCACACACATTAAATACCTCATTCTTTTTCTACCTTAAATTTCTCTCAATCTCAACTTAATGAAAGAAGATTGAAAGAGATATATATATTTTTTTAAATAAAATAATATAAACTAATTAATGAGTTCTTAAATTCCACTTAAAACTCAAACTACACTTTTAATTTTCTCACACTAATACTATAAATATAACTCATTTTAAATGTAGAAGTTGAGAGTAACAAAAACTTCAAATTCCAAAACTTATAAAATTAATTATTTTCCATTATAAATTATAATTAAATGAAAAAATTAATTTGTGAAAGAATATATTCCAACATTGGAGAGGCTTACACATCAATGGTTAATTATGTGTACTTATTGTTATTCATTCATAATTATTAAATTTTCATTTTTCTATTAAAAAAACATTAATAATTACTGTTGGTTTAAGGTCTTTTTTTTAGGTTCTTTTTAAGTAATAAAAAAATGAAAAAAAATTTAAAGTATAACATAATGTGTAACGACCCAACTTTCCAAATAACTCTAATGGGACGCTTCTCATGCATTACTTGAGAAAATATTAAGATAGAACGGCACGACATACATTCTCATCACATAAAATAAAACAGATAGTTCCAAAAGATGAAAAACAGTTCTAGGGATCCCATGAAAAAGTCATAAAATCATAGAACTTACAAATAAATCCAAACAAAAGCATGATAGAAGTTCAAATAACTGAATGCAATAAAATAATGTAGAAGATAATGACGCCGTGCCCATGATCATACAGCTCCACAATTAGTGATCGGTTGAAACTGCCTAAATATTTATCTAACAATCTGATGTGTTTCAACAGATAGGCACGCAAGTATACGTGG
>JBBMKA010086460.1:0-13724 GCA_037833695.1 Sechiopsis laciniata | reverse complement strand
GGATAATTATTAAAGTAGAGAATTAATATATTGGATATATTAATTAGATATTTATTTATTTATAATATATTGGATATTTTATGGAATTGAAATTTATTGGATAAATATCAATTAAAATAAATAAAAATATAATTTTTTCGAAAATTAAAAAGAAAAATCAAATGGAAAAATGCATAATGTTTTGTCCCACATAAAAAAGCTCTAAGTTGGAGCCTCCATCACTCCACTATAAATAGGAAGCTTTAGAGGCTTTTATTCTCATCCCACACACTTTCAGAGTAACCTTTCTCATAAGTTGAAAATCCTCTCTAAAAGCTGAGATCTCTTTTCTCCTCCATAGTCAGACTATTCTAACAAAGCTCTAAAGGCTTCCCACCAAACACTCAGTGGTAGCAAAGAAGCCATAACGTGGAAGAGCGGAGGAGATCCTTCAAGTTTTTTCCACAAGGAATAGTTGATCCTACTCAACATAAAGACTCGCTAGATTAGATCAGAGGCGACAGTCAATGTAAGTATTCTTTTTCCAATAACATGTCAATCACCTAGGGTATTGCATTTAGATTAATTTGATTAATCAAAGAAAATTAATTGGATTAATTATTGTGAAATTTTTATTATTCACTCGCTTCCGCCATGCTAAAAGCATGCTCCTACCCAATATTCCCAACAAATATTTAGGTTGATTTTGAATCAGTTGTTCGCAATTAGCATATAAAATCTGATGTGAAAGAGTCAATTTAGTTCGTAAAGTGGTGATTTAGACTAATGCTCATGCATTAGAGGACTAAACAGAGAATTATGCATTGTACCGTTAAAAATGGTAAAATCACACTTTAAATGCGTAATTAAGTACCTCTGATGCTGAAAAGATGTTTTGTGGGAAGTGCGATGCAGAAAGGTAGGACTAAATCTCGCGGATCAACAGTAACTATTGCGAAACTCAAATACGTGACAACAGTAGCTCGAATAAGACGCCAAGACAAGGACTTAATGAAGGAAGGATTGCAATGATAACGCACGATGTTGACTAACCAGACAGCTAGAGAGACAGATTGTGGAAATTACTGGATCCTTTCCTTATTACATTAAGACGAGGTTAACGAAATCAATCAGCCAATGCAGTCAAGTTAATTGGGCTACAAAATCAAATCTGGAATATTCGAGAATGACTAAGAGGAGTCTATAAATTGAAATCTTGTAATAGTTTTTTAAGGAGAGTCTGAAATAGAGTCTTTAACACACAGTCTCTCTATTTTGTTTCTTTCATTTTTTATTTTGTTAGACTCATTTTGCTTTTTAATAATATTGTTTTCAACATGTTTTCATTCATGTTGTTATCTGTGTTTTTGTTTTGCATTATGAACTAATTTCTCTAAGGCTAGGTTAGGGAAAAGTGGAATTATTTAAGCATGTGTTAGACGGATCTAGGGAGGGATAAACCAGTACATGTTAGCTAGGTTCTTAATTTCTTAATAGTAAGTGTCGACCGGCCATCCACACAAGCTACTTGGTTGTAATTCAGAAGAAGAAATGACCTAAGGATAGATAACATGTTCAGTAGGTTAGTATCAAAGTCTTTTATACTTTAAATTGGAGTTCAGGAATAAACACGTAACTATTTCATACGCTGCGCTGTTCAGATTACATTGAGTTGCAACGGAAGTTGAACTTAATGCGAATGAATGCGGAAGCGGACGTTTGTTAAGCAAAATATGCCAGTTTCCCCTCACCGCACAATTCTTATAACACTGCTACGCATTCCATGAGTACCTTACTATGCCTTAATTTCTCATCATGCTTATTACGTTTTACATTATCTTTATTTTACGCAACATAAACCAAATCAAAACCTTTTATTTACTTTCTGTCAATTCTAAACATACTACTTTTGATAAATCACAGTCCATGTGGAGATCGATAATTTTACTTATTACTAACTACAGACCGTGTATACTTGTGCGAGTGTGTGACATTTGCACACGAGGCAACCTCACGTTAGTCATCAGACAAGTTTTTGGCGCCATTGTCGAATGTTTAGACTATTTATTTTATTTTATTTTATTTTATTTTTTTTTTATTTTCTATGTCAATTTATTTATTGTTGAATGTTTAGACTATTTATTTATTATTATTTTTTTTTTATATTTTCTATTTTAGTGTGATTTGTGTATGAGCACAACTTTCTCGAGTGATCCAAATTACGAGCGAACGCTCTACAAGGAGAGACGAGAGCAAAGAAAAAGAGAACAAGAGAGGATGGACCCAAATATGCATAATCGGGCTAATCCACCAGTTGGTGCAGGTGTGGAAGCTATAGCGGGAGTAGGTGTAAACCTTAACGCTAATCCACTTTCAGCCAAGACTGTGGATGAAAAAGACCAAGTCATGAGGACTTCAACTGGACTTCTACAGCAAGTGGCATACCCAGGTATGACTAGACCAGATGGAACAGGTACGTGTCCCATTTTGAATACTAATATGTATAACATGCTTCGCGTAAGTGGATCTTTTAACGGTTCCTCGTTGGAAGATTCGCATCAACATTTGCGATCTTTTTTTTCTTTCTATTAGTGATGCTAACCAGGAAGCCGGTGTCACTCTAGAAGACACTCAGCTATTTCTGTTCCCTTATTCATTAAAGGATAAGGCTAGATACTTGGTAAACACGTTGCCGAATGAGTACACTTGTGGACAAGTTGCCGAAAGTTTCTTGGCAAAATATTTTTCTAGTTCACGAAGTATGAATTATAGGCTTGAACTCACTAGTTTTAGACAAGAGGACGATGAAACAATTGGAGGAGCATGGAATTTGTACAAAGAGCTTATAGCACGATGTCCGTACCATGGTATGTCATACACCCTCCAAATGGAAAACTTCTATAATGGTTTGTCCGATCAGGACAATGCAATCCTTAACGCAGCTACGAGAGAGAGCCTTATGGATCAAACTTATAATGAAGCTTATAAAATCATCGAAACAATTGCTAAAAGTACCGAACCAAAATTAAGCCAAGAAAAAACTTCAATTAGAATGCCTGGTAAAATAGAACTCGATGACATGGCTGCCATGCAAGCATAACTTGATACGCTCACTAATGCAGTGAAAAATATCGAGATGAATGCGCCTAAGAAGGTTTAGAATGCGTCGGCAATTGATTATACAACTCCAGACTTCTGTGCACTCTCTGGAAGAGACCATGTGTACGAGTGTTGTAGTAAGAACCCAGCTTCAGTAATGCACATAGGAAATCAAAATTTGCAACTTCAGAACAATCCCTATTCGAACACATATAATGTAGGTTGGAGGAATCACCCAAATTTCTCTTGGAGTGGGTAGAATAGCAATGCTAACCAATCTGGACAACAGCGAATGAATCAACCACCTAGATTTGGGAATGCACAGCATCAAATGCAAGACTCAATGCTAAAGGATTACATAGCTAGAAATGATGTTGAGATATTGGAACAATGGACCTTGTTAAAAGCACAACAGGCAACATTGCCAGCGTTGAAAATGAAAATTGCCCAGATCGCAACCGATATTAGGAATAGATCGCAAGGCTAGCTTCCATCAGACACAAAAAGTTCAAGGCAAATTGGGAAGGAGCAAATCAATGTGACTGAACTAAGAAGTACAAAACCTCTGTCGGAAAGTAAGAAAGTAAAGAAATATCAGGAGACATTAGCTTCCAAGTATAGGAGGCAGAATGGAGGCAAGGGTGGAGCACAAACTCCTTCCTATTTATCAACCACAGCCGCCACCCTACCCTACCCGAATCAAAAGGAAAAAGAATGAAATGCATTTTAAAAAATTCACGAACATTTTAAAATAAATTCATATTAACATTCTTTTAGTGGATGCGTTGCGACAAATGTCAAATTCCATGAAATTCCTTAAGGATGCTCTCAGCGAAAAAAGCAAGTTCGAAGAATTCAAGGTTGTTGCGTTGAACGAAGAATGCAGTGCAATTATCAAGAAGAAAATTCCTATGAAAGAAGTTGATCTTGAGCAATTCACCATACCTGTTAAGATTGGAGACAACCACATCGGACGAGCGCTATGCGATTTAGGAGGCAGCATCAATCTTGTGCCCCATCAATATACGAAAAAATTTGGGATTGGTGAAGTTAGGTCTATCACTGTCACAATTTAGCTTGCTGATAGGACAATCACTCGTCTTATAGGAAAAATCGAAGATATCCTGGTGCAGTCGACAAGTTCATCTTTCCAACAGATTTTATCATTCTTGACTTCGAAGTAGACAAGGAAGTGCCAATTATTTTAGGAAGACCTTTCCTAAAAATTGGCCGAACCTTATTCGATGTCTATGTAGGCACAATCACGCTGAGAATGAATGATCAACAAATTTAATTCAACATCTACGACTCAATGAAGCAAGCCGATGCAGAGGAAAATCTCAATGTCAGCCAAATCGAAGTGTTGATTGATGAAGCAATCGAGGATGAACCAACACTGGAAATGCTAAAAAGCATCGAAACAGAGGAAGAAGAGGATACGCTAGAGTTTGCGTTTAAGGAAAATATGATGGAAGAAATATATCACTACGAAACGCTTGATGGTACAAGTAGAGTTGACCCACCCCAACGACCATCAATTGAAGAACCGCCAACCCTCGAGCTAAAACCTATTCCTGAGCATTTAAAGTAAGCATATTTAGCCGAAAAGTAAACTCTTTCGATTGTTATATCCTCGCAGTTAACTCTTGACCAAGAGTAACACTTTCTGGACTTTTTTAATGTCAGACTGGGTTTTCGTCCCGATTCACCAAGTATGTTTCCTAGTTAATTTGGTTATTTCGTTGGGCCATTAGGGTAGTTTTAGCCTTGAGGGGCATTTTGGTAATTTTAGCTTTAGGGGCTAGTTTGGTAATTTATCGAGCTTCAGGGTTGTTTTTGCATTTTACTCAGTTAGGCTGTTTTTGTGGTTTTAAGTGCTTGGGGGTTAGCTTTGCATTTAGAGGAAAAATGGCTTGTTTTGTTAAAAGAGATTTTGGTTAAAAGAATTAATTAAAAGAAAAGAAAATAAAAAAGGGTTGAGTTTAGATCATTCCATTCAACCAGAGAAGCAAATCCCTTCTCCTCCTTCTTCTCCTAATCGATTAACCTTCCCAATCCTCTCTTCTCCTTGTTGCCTACGCCACTACCCTGCCAAACCACCTCACTGAGTAGCCCTAGCCGATCACCCTTGCCTCCGCTAGCCGCGCAGCAGCCCTCGCGATCACGCCCAGCACTGCGCCTGCACCTCGTTCCATCCGTAGCACTGCCTCATCTACCACAGATGCACGCCCACGTCTATTCCCGATCGCACGCCCTTTGCCGATTACAGCGTGCCTTATCTTACACAGCCCTAGTGCCTGCGATCGCACTACACCGGCTAGCCCAGCATCGCACAGCGCCTCAAGCCAGCCTTGCTACGTGTCCATCGATCACTTGTGCAGCTTCAGCGTAGCCCAAATGCAGCAGCCCCGTCGCTGCAGTAGCCTTGTGCCTTCGCCTCGTGTCGCCCTTGCCTCTGCCAGCCGCGCAGCAACCCTCCTGATCTCGCTCAGCACCGCGCCCAACCCCGTTCCATCCATAGTGCAGCAGCGCTGCCTCACCTACCACAGACGCACACCCGCATCTATTCCCGATCGCATGCCCTCTGCCCAGCACCGCGTGCCTTATCTCACGTTGCCCCAGTGCCTGCGATCGCCCTGCACCAGCCAGCCCAGTGTCGCCCAGTGCCTCGAACCAGCCTTACCGCGTATCCGTCAATCACTTATGCAGCTTCAGCATAGCCCGAGCGCAGTAGCCCTATCGCTGCAGCAGCCTTGCGTCTTCGCCTCGTGTCACTGTAGCCTTGCCCTGGCCGTGCCGCATTGCTGCCGCTCGCGCACGCCCATTGCTGCATCGCTACATCCCCATCGCAGCCGTAATGCTTGCCTAGTCGTGTCGTAGCCCAGTCACACTGCCCAGCCCACACGCAAGCCGCAGCGACACGCCTGTTCCAGCCTCGCCGTGTCGCCTCACCCATCTGCCTAGCAGCTTCGCTGAGCCCAGCTGCACAGCCTCGCTGCTACACTTACACACATCGTGCAACGTGCTCACCGCACACGTCCTAGCTGTCGCACAGCCCGCGCAGCCTCGATGTAACTATCTGTGCCTCGCTCCTCATGTTTGAGCAGCAGCCTTGGTCTTGTGGTGTTGGCCCAATTCTCAGGTTTTGGTAACCTCTAATCCCTTGTGTTCTTGTTATTTTAACTGACGGTTTAGGCACTAGTTGACTGTTTATGATATTTGTACTAGGTTTTTGTTAGCTCGCTCGTGTTGGTTATCTGCAGCTTAAGGAGCATATATTGTTTGTTCTGTTCTATTTCAGGTAAGGGTTTCTTGTCGTGGTTGTGTGGACCCTACGTGAATATACATTGATAGTGTTGTATGCTACTTGTTTTATTGTTTGACTAGCATGTTTTAGTGGATAGGTTGATGTATTTCCTGACTGTTTGAGTAGCATGTCTTAGTGGATAGGTTAATGTTTTATCCTGATTGTTGAGAGCATGCTGTGACTCCTTGTGACATATCTGTTAGTACCATGCTAGAATTCCTTTGTCTTTACTGTTAAGCATGTTGTGATCTATTATGAACTGAACGAGTCAAACTTTTAGTATAGCATCGGTTAGGTTGTCATCACCTAGAGGCTAGAGCGGACACGACGTATGTTGCCTTCACCAGTTTGGGACCAGCGAGGATAGATTCCCGCCCTCGATAGTCGGCTGTGGAGTAGCTACCACTCTGACATAAGCCTAGTCTGTGGCCTGCTAGAGCGGGGTCCTTTCCTTGGTGTAAGCCTACCTTGGGACGACCTTTAGCTTCAGGCATTGGTGTGAACAGGTTACCACAGTTGCCGAGGGCTTCCCACCGGCTGTGGATTAGTGGACACCATTATGAGTCTTAGGCATGCTTACCTGGACCGGCGCAGTTTGTGTAGGCCTACATATGCCTCAGTTTATAGCAGCATGTTGTGTGCACGCATACGCATTAGATGCCAAGAAGATGGCTCCCTCAGGCTAATGTCTTCAGTACACCATCCCGTTCCTGTTTAGAGCCAGATACTTAGGAACTCACCCAAGTGTCCAGGCACTTAGATAGCTGATCACCCAGCCGAGAGTTAGAGACTCTCGAGGTTTGGGAGTTAGTTGATAACTAAAGTTTCTATATTTGGTTGGTAAGCTGTATTGCATGTGTGCTAGGATGATAGATGATGTGTTGTTTGCATACTGTACCTCGGCTGGGGATTTTTACTGAGTGCCTTTGTACTCACCCTTATTTATGTGGTTTTCTACCAGGTAACTTGGGACAGTACCGGGACTGCTAGAGGAGGAGCTGAATGATCATGGACGTCCGCTGATTTTAAATTGTTATTGTTGTCTTGTTTCAGCATGCAGGATAGACTATTTCTTAAATGGGATTCATGTTTTTTAACTGTTTAATGAACTCTGGCCAGAGGATTAACTGTTTTAACTTTTATGGATTTGGATTGTGAACTATATATTTTTTTTATTGAACAAAGCAGGCATTTATATACGGTTTTAATTTAAAATGTGGATGTTATTGTATTTGAATCATGCATGTTGAGTAAGAACCGCTTTTAGGACTGTTTTAGAGTCGGGTTCTTACACTTAAACAACATACCAAGGCAATTGGATGTACTCTGGTAGATATAGAAGGCATGTTGTATGCATAAGATTATTCTAGAGGAAGACGCCGGAAAATCAGTTGATCATCAGAGACGTCTAAATCCTGCCATGAAGGAAGTAGTTAAGAAGGAAATTATAAAATGGCTTGATGTGGAAGTGATTTATCCAATATCCGATAGTCAATGGGTTAATCCTATCCAATGCATACCAAAGAAATGAGGCACTACAGTCATCCAAAATGAGAAAAATGAGCTGATTCTAACAAGGAGGGTGACTGGATGGAGAGTGTGTATGGACTACCGCAAGTTGAATAAAGCAACAAAAAAGGACAATTTTTCGTTGCCTTATATAGATCAAATGTTGGATCGCATTGCAAGAATAGAGTATTACCGTTTTCTGGACAGATATTTGGGGTATAACCAGATCATAATTGATCCCAAGGATCAAGAGAAAACCACTTTCACTTGTCCTTATGGAATATTCGCGTTCAGAAGAATACCTTTCGGACTCTGCATTGCTCTAGCAACATTCTAGAGATGCATGATGTCCATTTTTTTATATGATAGAAACTACAATGGAAGTCTTTATGGATGATTTCACAGTGTTTGGAGATGATTTTTCCAACTGCCTGAAGAATTTGAAGAAGGTGTTGCAACACAGTGAAGAAACGCACTTGGTGCTCAATTGGGAAAAATGTCATTTCATGGTGAAAGAAGGAATTGTCATGGGACACAAAATTTCAAAGGCTGGAATGGAAGTTGATCAAGCAAAGATTAAATCAATTGAAAACCTTGAACACCCCAGGAATGTTAAGGGAGTGCAAAGTTTCTTAGGACACGCGGGTTTCTATAAGCATTTTATAAAAGATTTTTCAAAAATCGCGAAACTCATGTGAGAGCTTTTGGAAGCTGATCGCCCTTTCAAGTTTAACAAAAAATGCCTTGATGCTTTTGAGAAGCTAAAGGATGCGCTAACCACTGCTCCCATTATGATATCACCTAATTGAGAAAAATATTTCGAACTAATGTGTGATGCCAGTGATTATGCGATAGGAGCTATTTTGGGACAAAAAGAAGAAAAAATCATCCATCCAACATATTACGCGAGTCAAACACTCAATGATGCACAATTGAATTACACAACTACTGAGAAGGAGCTGTTAGCCATAGTCTACGCACTCAAAAAATTTACATCTTACTTAGTTGGATCAAAGGTTCGTCTTTACTGACCACGCAGCAATTAAGTATCTTATGAGTAAGGCGAACGCTAAACTGCGGTTAATTAGATGGATTTTGCTTATTCAGGAATTTAATATTGAGATCAAGGACAAGAGCGGTTGTGAAAATATTGTCGCAGATCATTTATCAAGGATGGAAAATGGGAAGATTGACAAATCCATGGTCGAAATATTCGAAAGCTTCTCAGATGAGCAATTATAGAGAAAAATGGAACCCTATGGTTTACAGAAATTGCAAATTACTTAGCAAGTCACATCATCCCAATCGACTTATCAAGGCAACAATCCAAGCATTTCTTTCATGAGACGCGATTTTATTTTTGGGATGAACCATTTTTATACAAACAATGTGCCAATGGAATGATTCGACGATGCGTTGAAAAAAAGAGATGAATGTAATTTTGGAATCATGCCACGCATCGCCTTATGGAGGACATTTTGGTGGGATATGCACTATTGCAAATTTTTTTCAATCAGGCTACTTCTGGCCTAATATATTCAAGGATGCGCATCACTACACAAAAACATGCGATAAGTGTCAAAGAAGAGGGAACATAGGAAAACGAGATGAAATACCTCTAACTTTGATTTTGGAAGTCGAACTGTTCGATATTTGGGGAATCGACTTTATAAGACCATTTTCTCCCTCGTGCAGAAATTTATATATCTTGGTTGAAGTTGACTATGTCTCTAAATGGGTACAAGCAATTGCCACACCTTTTAATGATGCGAAAAAGTCATAAAATTCCTACATAGGAATATTTTCACAAGGTTTGGTACTCCACGAGCACTGATTAGTTATGAAGGTACGCATTTCATAAACAAAGCGATGGCTCATGTGCTACAGAATTATAATATCAAGCATCGCATTGTAACAGCTTATCACCCACAAACCAATGGACAGGCTGAAATATCCAACTGCGAAATCAAGAGTATTTTAGAAAAAGTCGTGGGACCTAATAGGAAAGATTGGTCCATGCGATTCGATGATTCACTCTGGGCTTATCGTATTGCATTTAAAACCCCTTTCAATATGTCACCTTACAGACTCATCTATGGAAAAACTTGCCATTTACCACTCGAGCTGGAGCATAAAGCCTTCTGGGCGCTGAAAAAGTTAAACCTTGATCTTTAGAAAGCCAGTTCTGCTAGAATGCTGCAACTTCTTGACTTAGAAGAACACAAGCACCTATCTTACGAAGATGCAAAATTATACAAGGAGAAGACAAAAAAATGGCATGATCGTAGACTACTCAAGAAAACCTTCGATGTAGGTCAGCAAGTACTTTTATTTAATTCACGACTTTGTTTGTTTCCAAGAAAGCTCAGATCCAAGTGGTCTGGAACATTTCGAATTACACAGGTTAAATAGGGAGGATCAATCTGGATAAAGAATGAAGCCAATGGGAATGAATTCACGGTTAATGGGCAAAGATTAAAGCATTACTAGAACAAGGAAATTCAGCACAGAATATCCTTGTTAGCATTAACAAAAGTTTGAGCGTGCAAGCATGCGCTATGCGTATGGGTACATTTATTTTTTTTGCTCCAAGCATGCTAGTTAAAATTCTTTCTATATGCTATGCGATCAATAGTGAGGTTATTCCTAACTCCCTAAATGATGTAAAGACTTGCATTCAACATACAGTAGCATATTAGATCTCCTTGTGGTTCCTCTTTTCAACTCACTACAAGTCATATATGTGGATAGCTAAGCGATGCATATACATATAAATAAACAAACGCAGCAGTGTAAAACTCTTTAACCTACGCTCCTAAGCATGATTCTATTAGTGAGAATTCATTTAAGTCTCTTATAATGCAGCATAACAATGAACGCACAGTAAGAAGTTTAAATCAGCCAATTTTATTACGACTACTAAATGTTTATCATTATAACTACTCCTAAGAAAAACAGTAAAATAGAATTGGTACGGCTGTGAAATGTGCAGTCTCCTTGTCATCGGCTCCTATAGTCACCACCAGTTGCTTCTCGCATGAATCGGGTTCTAACCACCTGACTTAGCTCCTCTTCACTTAGATAGGCTTATGGCCATCCGACCAGCTTACCAAACTTTGGCTTCCTTCTTGCAATTTATAGAGTTGATTTACTTGGTCAGCAAGCCTAGGTGAGCGAGAAAATCTTCATTAATGCAGGATTTTTTTTTATTTCCGCTAGAATTTATTTGACTGACACCACTTTAATTGCTTGATTGATTCTCTGTTTATTTCCATGTTGGTGTGATTCTCAAGCTCAACTGCCTTGTGAATGCATGATTCTTCTAGGTGCATAGCCGCTCGTATTGTTTCGTTCTCCCAACATCAGTGTTTAACATTTCCTGTATTTAATAGCTTTTTAGCGTGAAATTTTATAATATTTGTATCTAATTTGCATAATGTATTGATGATGCTATTTTCTATACTCATACTGATTTCTACACTTTTATTCATAAAATGTTCCTAATAGCTCGAAAAACTTCCTGATCCCTTAATAAAATGCTTACTAAATCAGCCTAAATAATGACCTATTTAAGAGCTAACAAACTCTCAAACTTGAATCATTGCTTGTCTCAAGCAATGCGTAGCCTAATTATTAGCATTTTGATTAACTGAATCAACATTTTTCTTTTTCTTTAAGTTCAGCTCTAGTATGCTTATCGCCTTTCCTAATCCTAGCATAAACTTCTCTTCCTCAAGGACTTCAAACTTTCCCAAAGAGTCAGGTTCGCGTCCAAAATCCTCCCTATCGTGACTGGCAGATCTTTCCTCATCGCAATTATTCTCCTTTACTCAATTTATCGCATTTAACTACTTCCTAAAGCTATGGTTGGCCAACACACTTTGTCTAGATTTAAATTTTAGGTTCTTTTGTCGAATTATGCTCCTATCATAATTCCGTAGTTCTTAGAATGACTTGCTTGAGCGCAAAACAAATCAACTAAGCAAAGGAATAAAGCTTTTGCTTAAGTAATAGTGGAGCATTTCGAGATTACTTATGGCTTATTCGCTCATTCTAACAAAATGCATAATTTTTTTTTTAATTTTAATTTTACGTTAAAATCATCTGCGGGCTTGCCCTCACCCCCAAACTAAAAATCTTCATTGTCCCCAATGAAGGTGAGGCTCAGTTCCCCAAACTTATTTATTTCCATAATTAAATACTCTATTTCAAGCTCTAGGTTTTCCTCACAAAATTTTAGATCATTCTTCCATGCATGATAAGGACTATTCTAGTGCTAGGTTTGAATCTAGGGGAACTTAAGAATTCTACTAAGAAAAGAAAATTCCTACTAGATCTCAGATTCAAAATAATAATACCAGCGCTAAACGTTCAAGAAAAGAAAATTTCTAATTACTATTAATAAAAGGGAAATTAAAGTTGCATCCTAAATGTCATGAATGATAGACATGCGATACTGAAAATAAAAATTGAAATATGCATCCTATCATGATATGCATGTTACAGTAAAAACAAATTGCGACTAACTGAAATGCGTGCAGAAAGGGAAATATAGCTTTAAAATAAATAAAGAGAGAGGGATTTCCTTGTATTCGCATTGCCGCTGAACTCGCCTTGCTTCGAATTGAGTAAATGGTTTGGAAATTCTGACCGTTCGGAGTATTCTCCCATTTCTATCATGTTAAGCATCAATAGCTCGTCGCTCTTGTTTACGTAGGTCAAGTATTTTTGTGTAATTTCAGAGAGCTTATCTATCTTTCCTGCTAGTCCGGCAACTGTTACTATGTCTCCACTTCCCTTACTTTCCACTACTTTGCTATCCTTTGTTGGGAATATTTTCATAATCTTATCACAGCATTGCGGTTTGACGCTATAACGGCCCAGTTTTCCATTTTGGTTCTCCAGGCACGTTCGGTTACTTTTTCTGTAGTTTGGTTGGACCGTTAGGGCAGCTTGGACCTCTAGGGGCATTTTGGTAATATTTCTTTCAGGGGTAGTCTTGTAATTTTCCAGGGTTTCGGGTTTGTTCGGTTTATTCGTTAAAGTTGGGTTTTCCTTCGGTTTCATGTTTCCGGAGCTAGCTTTGTCGTTCTGGGAGATTTGGAGCTTCGGATGATTATTTGGGAAAATAGAAGAAAAAAGCCGTCGTTGCCAAGACTCGAAGCCAGAATCTAGAGGGGACACGTGTCACGATCCCCTTCCTCCCTTCCTTTTGCCGAGACCTAGGGGGTTTTAGCCTCTTTCTCTTTTCTTTTCTCATTTGGTTACAAATCTATTCCTTCTCTCCTTTCTCTCTCATTTGCCGAGTGAATTCCTTGCCCAAGAACCATAGCCAAGACCTTCCTCCATCTCCATCTTTCTTCTTGCCGCAACTCCCTGCCCATCTGAGAGCATCGCAAGCCTCTCCCGTGTCGCCAGCGCTCGCCCCCTCGCCCACGCACGTCCAGCCACATGCTGCAGTGAACCAGCAGCTCGATCGCACACCCCTGTCGCGATCGCCAGCTCCCTCGCGCATCCCTTCGCAAGCCCAGGCCGCCATCGCCCAGCTCGCTTCCGCATGCACCTGATCAGGAACGATCACACGCGCGCCTCGCCAGCAGCTCGTTTGCACCTTCGCCCCTCGCCCGAGCGCACAGTCGCCTCAGCCGCGCCCTGCCGCAAGCTCGCCCTAGCGACGTCCTTCAGCAGCGCGAGCACATAGCCTCTCCGCAAGCCTTGCCGCATGCGCTGCCGAGACCCTTCTGTAAGGACCTGACCCGAAAAGTGGTCCTAAACCTAGTCCTTACTCAGCATGCATGAAATTAAAACAGTTTAAATAGATGAAACAAAA
>JBBMKA010086439.1:0-13724 GCA_037833695.1 Sechiopsis laciniata | reverse complement strand
TTTGTACTCACCCTTATTTTCTATGGTTTTTCCACCAGGTAACTTGGGATAGCACTAGGACGGCTAGAGGAGGAGCTGAATGATCATGGGAGCTGTCGACACCACTCTATCTATTTTTATGTTTTATTTACTTGATTCAGCATGTAGTTGGACATGGTGCCCATAGGGAGCTTTTCCATATTGTGTTTTGAACTATTTGAGATTGTTTGTTTAAGTACTGGCCAGAAACTTATTTGTTTTTAACAATGGAACTATTTGGCATTTGTTTTAACATGTATACTTTATTTTTAAACGCGTTTTATGCATGCATGCTGAGTAAGGACCAGGTTTAGGACCACTTTTGGGTCGGGTCTTTACAGTACAAGCCTACCTTGGGATGACCCTTAGCTTCAAGCGTTGGTGTGATTGAGGCTGTCACAGTCTGGTGCCGAGGGCCTCCCGCCTGCTGTGGATCAGTGCTCACCTTTCCGAGTCATAGGCATGTACACCTGGACCAGCATAGTTTATGTAGGCCTACATTTATCCAGTTTGCAAGAGCATGTGGTGTGCGCGTATGTGCATTAAATCTCGGGAGGAGAGCTCCCTCGGGCTAGTGTATCAGTACACCTTTCCGTTCAGTTTAGAGCCCGACACTTGGGTACTCTCCCAAGTGTTCAAGATCAGCATAGTGAGCTGATCACCTTAGCCGAGAGTTAGAGACTCTCGAGAATCTGGGGGTTATATTGATAAACCATTTGGAGATCCGGAGTGGATCCTTAGCCGAGAGTTAGAGACTTTCGAGGTTTGAGCATGTTGTGATTAAGACTGCCTATGTGATGTTTGGATTGCTTGTATGCTAGGATGCTAAATGATGTGACTTGCGTACTGTACCCCGGCTGGGGATTCTTACTGAGTGCCTTTGTACTTACCCTTAATTCTATGGTTTTTCCACCAGATAACTTGGGACAGCACTGGGACGACTAGAGGAGGAGCTGGATGATCATGGTTGTCCGTTTCATCGTCTCTTTTATTTTTTTACAGATTCAGCATGTTAGGGTGTTTTAAGGAACTGGTTTTAGAACTATTTTTAATAAACTCTGGCCAGAGGATTCATTTGTATTGGGTTTGAATAATCTTTTATTTGAATTGTTGCTTGCTAATAAAAGTTGATTTTCCAGCTGAATTATTTAATTTTCGGATTTTACATGTTTTAAAATTCATGCATGCTGAGTAAGAACTACTCTTAGAACTGTTTTAGGGTCGGGTTCTTACATCAGCAAAGGGTGAGGCGGATATTGAGCGTAAAATATTTCGAGACTCTACGCCTCCGATACGCGAAGTCAAGAAATCGTCTGCTAGTGAAATAAAATTTGAATATGGAGAAAGTTCGCATTGTCGACAAACTAAGAGTGGGAAGTTCTTTGGCAAAATAGAGAAGGGTGGAAAATAAATAGTTAACACTCACTATGTCGCTGTAAGCAACAAAGATGAAACCCCGCCTTTGGCAACAGAGTACTTCGAGTTGGCAGATATAGTGGTCAAAGACTATTTGTGACAAAGGGCCGATAAAAGGGTAGAGAGGGCCATTAAGAATGAACCTGTGGGAGATAATGAGGAATCTATAGAAGAGGATCCCGAAGAAGATGAGCCATGCAAAGCAGAAAAGAAAGACAACCTAGAAGAGGTTAAAGTATTAAGTAGAATAGAAAGGTAAACCCCGAGATATTGCTACAATAGAATTGAAGCCGAGGGCGACGGTATTGCCATCAATTACAAGTAGTAAGCTGAAAACCACGTTCAGAACAACTCGAAAAGGGGCAATCTTTACGTCTATTGACGCTGATGATAATTATATATTGCTAAAAAAAAAAGTATTTGTGCATGAACAAAGCATGGAAGGAATCTCGGAAAGAAAATCAGAAAAATTAAGGAACTGGGATGTGCAGCGTATTTTACCCCAGATAATAATGCGAGGCCAGAATGGGTGTGACAGTTTTATGCGAATTTGAATGAAGCAAGGCCATTCTTCTCAAGTGTAGATGGCCAGATAATTGATTGTCGAGCAGCCACATGGAACAACTTATTTGCTCTTCCTGATGTTCCTGGAACACACTGTCAAAGGCTATTAGAATCTCTTACTGAAGAGCAACGGCAAGAATGCCTAGTAATGATCAGAGCAGTAGGATCAGAGTGGAATGACCCAACATCATTCCCAGCATTTTGGGTTAAAGATGACCTTTGTGATTGGCTGAAAATTATAAGAACATCAATAATTCTTTTAGCCAATGAGGTTCTGGTTTAGAAGGATCAAGCATTACTACTATATGCAGTTAAGAGTGGGATGAACTAACTCTAGGGCTGATTTTTGAGACCTCAATTCAGATTACGCTAAAAAGATGGCAGATAAAATGTATTTTCCATTCTCGATAACAAAATTATGTGTTGATCAGAGTGTCTGCCTAAAAATTTGCGATGAGGTCATACACATTTTTGCAAACAAAAAAGAAGGGAAGCAAATTAATGCAGAAGCATGGACCATTGATAAGCTGGCAGAAAGAATAGAACAAGTCTTCACCAAGGCTACTTTGCTTATAGGAATGAACATAACAAGTTGATGATGAACGCAATAGTAGCAATGGAAGACTATTCTAAGATCTCAAAGCATCTGATTAATGCAGAGAAAAATAAGGGGAATGTAGAAAAATAGATGGAAGTGCCGCTTTCTCGTTTTTTTGTTTTTCTCATTTTAAAGTTTTACTATAGCATGCATATCATGATAAGATGTAAATTTTCAATTATTTATTTTCAGTATCGCATGCATCTTATTCATATCATTTTAGGATGCAATTTATTTACTTTCCTTATTAATAGAAATAAAAAAAATTTCCTTGAAAGAATAGCCCTAGCATTATTATTGCAAATCTAGATTCTAGTAGAAAATTTTCTTTTTCTTAGAAGAATTCTTAAATTCCCCTTGATTCAAACCTAGCAACAGAATAGTCCTTATCGTGCATGGCAAAAAGTAAAATAAAAAATTTACAAGGAAGTCCTAGAACTTTAGATAAAGTATTTAATTATAGAAATAAATAAGTTCGGGGGAAATAAACCTCACCATCATTGCGGACAATGAAGATTTTATGTTTGGAGGGTGAGGGCAAGCCAGCGAAGTGATTACAAAGAAAGAAAATGTGAGGCAAGTAGCATTGTCTTATGAAAAAAAAATTGCAAAATAAAGATCAACGTATTTTGGGCAAAATAAAGACAAAAAAGAGCGAATAGCCGTAGGAATTCTCAAAGTACTCTACTGTCTACCAAAGAGCAAGCTTAAATTATTTTGCTTAGATGAAATGCTTTATGCTCAAACAAATCATTCTTGGAACTACAGAATTGTAGATATGAGTGCAACCCAAAAGAAATACGTAAAGCACAAGAAAAACTCCTTGAGGGATCTGGGGACCTAAATAGTGGTATTGACAAAATGCGTTGGACAAACTTAGTTATAGAAGTAGTTGGATACAACAAATTGAGTAATAGGGAATACTTATAATGAGGAACAATCTGCCAGTCACAATATGGAGGATTTTGAAGCGAATCTGAATCTTTGGGAAAGTTTGAAAATTGATAAGAGAAGGAAGTTTTGTGCTAGGATTATGCAATGCATTAAGACCTGCTAGAGTTAAGCTTGAAATGAGGGAAAAATAATTTATTTGAACAAAAGTGCTAATAGCTAGATCATGCATTGCTTGAGATAAGCAATGATTTAATTTTTGGGGTTTGATAGCTCTCAAATAGAGCATTAATTAGGCTAGTTTATTATTTATTTTTTTTCTAAGGTTCAAGGGAAATAATCGAGCTATAAAAGGTATTTTGCATGTAAAAATGTTAAAAATCACAAGCATTCATTATTCAGCATAACAATGGCACCGCATTACATTTTAGAGCAAAAGAATGAATAAATTATGCTAAATGTGATGCAATAAAGGAAATGCGAAACTAAGATGATGGAGAATGAATCAATGCGAACAGAGAAAGAACAAAAGCAACATAATGCATTCACAAGGCAGTCGGGTTCGAAAAATCACCCTAATAAAGAAAAAAAAGAAAATCATTCAAGCAATCAATTTGGCGTCAATCAAGAAATTCCAGCAGCAATCAAAGATCCCAGTATTTATGAAGATTTTTCAGCTCATCCAAGCTTGCAGGCCAAGCCAATCATCTCTATATATAGAAGGAAAGAAGCTACAGTCGAGGAAGCTGGTTGGTTGGCTAAAATCCAATTCGCACGAAGAACGCAACTGTTGATGTTCGTAGGAGCCGATGACAAGGAGTCTGAACATCTTCACAGCCGCACCATTTCCTTACTTTTATTGTTATTTTGTAATTAGGAGTAGATTGTAGTATTGTAGAAGTTTAACAGCTTTTAGTAAAGAGATATCTAAATTTCTCTTATCAATTGTTATTCATTTCTTTGATGCATTAAGTAGGAGCTCTGCTAAGAATTCATATGTAGAATGCATGTTGAAAATGTAGGTTGTTAGATTTTATATCACTGCACTTTTAATTCTAAGTATGTGTCGATTAGCTACCCACAATATGCTAACTTCAGTAAACTTGAAAGAGGGAACTGTAGGAAGATGCAATATGTTACAATAGGTTCAATGGCAGTTCTCTTGCATTATTTGAGGAGTAAGGAATAATCCTACTATCGCATGTATTGCCTAGGTTTAGTATGATTAGTCACAGAAGGTGGAGGTGACCCTTCAGGCCTTGCCTCTACAACTGACTCCCACCACCACTGAGCGAAGTCTCTCAAAACATAAGCAGCACACCTCGGGCGTTGCACATCAGGACAATTCATGTTCTTGAAAATTCCTTCAAGATTCTTCAGCCATATCTGAGCTGCCTAAGGCTCAGAAGATGTACCGTCAAACCACGGTGGATCCCACTTCGTGAATTCTTTCAGACATATAGCCTCCTCAGAAAAAACTTCTCTAGGCTCAACTGCCTAGGCTGCAGCTGCCTGAACAACTGGTGGAGCCTCTGGGTCATGGTGAATAGGAGAGATCTGTGTTCCTGGTGCAACTGGAGGAACTAGTGGTGTTGTAGCTGGCTGCACCGGATGGAACATTTTAGTAAACTGTGCATATTGGGCCTGTAACTGGGCTTGCACCTAAGCTTGCACCTAAGCCGAACGCTGGGCAACCATACCTGCCATTGTTTCTCTTAAAAGTGCCATAGCCACAGCAGCAAACGCGTCTGGCCCAGCACCTTACAGGGTCGCACTGGCTGGTGACCTCAAGTCAGGAAACTCTCGCCGGTCATGGGATTAGGTACCACGGGTGCATTAGGCAGTGTCACACCATGTATATCCTCAGAACAAGACGATCTTGCTTTCGGATCTCCTTAGCTTTCATCCTGACACCTGGTAGTCCAACGAGGAGGCATGCTAAAGATCTACACTAGATCAATGAAAACACTTAGTCCACGACTATGACTACTAATAAACATCTATGTAGATAATATGCAATGCTACAAAATGCTATTGTATGCTAAAAACCCTTAATCCCAACATACCTGGTGGTGAATGAAGCTCTTAAGATCATGGGGATAAATAACTTACTCAGTAAGTCAATCTACAGAATCTATGACTCTGTGCTCTGGTACCAACTGTAAAGACCTGACTAAAGTAACAAATTTTAGAAGGACTTTACTAGCATGCATGACAAAATGGTTTATTAAAATAAGATTAAATATGTCAAAACATGCTTTCGATTAAATAAGTTCTTTAAATAATAGTAAAATTCAGCTCCTAGCCAAGATAAGTTTAAACTTAAATAACAATTGAATGCAACGACAACAGTTAATTTAAACAGTTCAGGTAGTAGTTGAAACGAGAAAAAGAAAACATAATGGGACACATGTCCCCCCCCCCCCCCCCATGATACCTCAGTGCTTCCAGCTCAGCCACCATGATACACGCTTTTACCTGAAAGGAGGAAAATAATAAAGGCGAGTAACGAGAATTACCCAATAAGGACCCTTAACTAAGGTACAAAAATGCATACATCAACTTAGCGTTTTAACAAGAAATCATAGTCAATATCCACAACCCAACTCTCACAACTTTAAACCCGAGAATGAGTCATTTTTTGTCACGGGCCTTTAATAAGTGACCATGATAGCTCAGGGCTCATGCCCTAACTCAAAAGTCAACAAAAAGCTTGGAGCTCATTAGCTCTAAAGCACAAGAGCCTCCAATGTTCGTCTCACAGATATCTAAATGAAACTGGGAACAAATGGTCATTAGAGTACAGAAACGACCCTGGCCATCAGGGACATAACTAATCTTGGTATCAAGAGCACAACCTTTCTTGGCATCAAGAACACAACTTGTATTGGCATCAAGAATGCAACTTGTCTTGGCATCAAGAACGCAACTTATCTTGGCATCAAGAATGGAACTTGTCTTGGCATGAAGAACACAACTTATCTAGTCATCTCGAACATAACTTGTCTTGGCATCAAGAGCGTAACTTTTCTTGGCATCAAGAACGCAACTTGCTTGGTATCAAGAACACAACTTTTCTTGGCATCAAGAACACAACTTTTCTTGGCATCAAGAACACAACTTGTCTTGGCAAAATATAGAAACCCTTCTAGTCCTATCAGCTTAAAGACACGTAGAACATGATACTACATTTAAGCAACTGCCGAGATAATACACATTCAATGTCCCATACCATCGAACAGTGTATCTCGATAGACAAAACATAAAAAAAAAAAATCCTAACTACATATTTAGCACCCCATAATACTAAACTGTAATCAGCACGTGGAATGATTCATAAAATACATGCAACGAATATTCAAATGGAATACAGCTCATAGTATCAATTAACAAATAATTAAAACAAGAAACAACTCATCATAAATAACCAACTACATACAAAAGTCGTCTTAATAATCAACATGCTTGATCAAACGTCAATGGATAATATCAGTAATTACGAGGTAAAACCTAAGCAACATAGCATTTAAGGGCCACACAATCCTAGGCAAAAGTCCTTACCTATTGAAATTACGAAACTCTTCGAGACACATGCTTAGCTGTGACGAGCTAAGAAAATGATCCTTGAGACTAGAGAAAGTGGAATTAGGATTTGAAATCTCGATGGAATAATGCAAGGTGGCTAGGTTTTTTTTTTTCCAGCAACCAATATAAATATCAATTAAGTTTTTATCTAAATGCACAATGGCCTCTGAATAAAAGTTAATTAAGACTTTAACCCAAAAGGGTTGAAAATTATAAAAATAACCCCTAACTCATAATTATCAAAAGACCATGTTTTATTAAACACCTCTAAATTTTATTTTCTAGGAAACCTTGGGAAACACATTGATAAACATATAATAATAACAAAAACTTGGTTTGTAACAATGCACTGATTATGCTATCCTGAACGGTGATAGGCGCAAAATGTTACTGGATTTTACAAAGCTAGAGGTCCTTCTAGGATTCTTGCAAAAACTCACAATAAAGGCTAACTTAGATCGCACTTAAAATCTAAAATGGTCACTCTTAGATCTTAAGACAACTCACTCCTAAATTAGTTTGATCAAGACTAATCCAATGAATTGATTTAACTTCAAACCTAAAGCAAGATTTGAAAGAAAGTAAACACCAAATGGGATCTAAGAAACAGTTTTAAATTCATGAATCTGTCCCAAATAATGTATTACAAGCCTTTTTAAAGGCCAAAGGGTCGTGCATGGCTTGAAATATAAAAGGACTAAAAAAGCTATTTAATGCATTTTGTAGAAAATAAGATCTAGGAAGCCAAAAGTCAATTGCACATCAATTGAAAGGCTTAAATGCTAGACAAAAAGGTAGATATGCTTTAAATAGATACAACTAACTCTTCTAGAAGGTCCCTTGCATTTATGAGCATGGTTGGCAAGATTTGAAATAAAATATTCACAACATATGAAATCTGAAAATTCCATTATTAAAAATTCTACCATGTTGTCATCTTCCAAAATAAATGACTACTCTCATGCCATCTTCATTTCAATCTCTTCTTCACTTGTTGTGCTAATGCTGTAGATAAATTTGGGCAAAACAAGCTTTGGCTCTTCTTGAGCATTGACAAGCTTTTAAAGATGTAATATATATGTCTTTTTATCTTCTTGGTCCTACTTCTTGTAATAGCTCCTTCATATGAATACAATAACTTAGTGGTTGGATGATTCTGTGGTTTTCGATGCAATTATATCTACGTAATGAATAATTTCTAAGCTTAACCTATTGCTAAGTGTGGCTTCGAAATTTCTACACGTAAATATATACGGTCAGAATGCAACAAGTGATAAGTATATATTTTATTGTTCTCCACAGGGATTGATGTCTACAATTAATGTTATGAACTTAATAGTTATGCAAGGAAATAAAGAAAAATGAGCTTGATAGTTGTTTTGGGTTTTTCCTACGACTTTAAGTATGAAATGAACAAATGAGCATAGGTAAAAATTGTAGATGCAAAAGATGCTGAACCTGCATAAATGGTAATTAAATTTCATGCTTCCCTATTCGAGTAAGTGTTTTTTCGCACTTAATGATTTATAACTAGCCCAACTTCTGAGAACCTGGGCGACGCATGTGATAGTACGGTTGTTCCTAACACCCCAAATAATGCGAGAGAACTTCCATTGAACCTATCGTAACATTCTGGATCTTCCTACAGTTCCCTCTTCCTAGTTTACTGAAGTTTAGCATATGTGGATAGCTAATCGACGCATACTTGGAATTAAAATTGCAGTAGTATAAATTCTAACAACCTACATTTTCAGCATGCATTTTACATACGAATTCTTACCACAACTTCCACTTAATGCATCATAGAAATGGACAACAATTGATAAGAGAAATTTAAATATCTCATTACTAAAAGCTGTTAAACTTCTACAATACTATGATCTACTCCTAATTACGAAATAACAATAAAAATAAGGAATTAGTGTGGCTGTGAAAATGTGCAGACTCCTTGTCATCAGCTCTGATGAATACCACCAGTTACGTTCTTCGTGCGAATTGGCTTCTGGCTAACCGACCAGCTCATCGATTGTAGCTTCTATCCTTCTATATATAGAGATGATTGGCTTGGCTAGCAAGTTTGGATGAGCTGGAAAATCTTTATAAATACTGAAATCTTTTATTGCAGCTGGAATTCTTGATTGACGCCAAATTGATTGCTTGATTGATTTTCTGTTCTTTCCTTATTGGCGTGATTCTTTGAATGCAACTGCCTCGTGAGTGCATCATGTTGCATTGTTGTTCGCATTGATTTTTTTTAGCGCCTAAGTTTTGCATTTCATGCATTATAGCATTATTTAGCACAGTTTATTCAATATTTATGCTTCCCGAGAAATGCTTGGTCTACCCATTGGCATTTTTGTTGAACTAAGACAGTTTTTCTCCTCTTAAGCTTAACTCTAGAAGGTCTTATCACATTTCTTAATCTTAGTGTTCAAACTTTCTCAAAGATTCAGATTCGCTTCAAAATCCTCCCTATCGTGACTGGCAGATTTTTCCTCATTACAAGTATTTCCTATTACTCAATTTATTGTATCCAATTACTTCTATAACTAAGGTTGGCCAACGTATTTTGTCAAGACCGCTATTTAGGTCCCCAGATCCTTCAAAGATTTTTGCTTGTGCTTTACACATTCCTTTTGGGTTGCACTCACATCTACAAATTCGTAGTTCCTAGAATGATTTGCTTAAGCATAAAGCATTTCATCTAAGAAAAAGAAACAGCGGAGTACTCCGAGAACTCCTATGGCCATTCGCACTTTTCTGTCTTTATTTTTGCCCAAAATGCGTTGATCTTTATTTTGCAATTTTTTTTTTATTTTTTATAAGGAAATGGTTACCTTGTGAAAATATTTCTCTTAAGAAATTTTTTGACAGTTCTAGCATCGTTCAAAGGTGTGGCAATTGCTTCAACCCATTTTTATACCTAATCAACCACGACCAAAATGTATAAATTTCCATGCGAGGGAGGAAATAGCCCCATAGAGCCGATTTCATAGACATTGAATAATTCGACTTCCATAATCAAAGTTAAAGCCATTTCATCCCTTTTTCCTATATTTCCTTTTCTTTGACATTTATCGCATGTCTTCGCATAATGATGCACATCTTTTAAATATGCTAGGTCAAAAGTAGCCTAGATGAAAGATTTTCACAGTAGTGCGCACTTCACCAAAGTGACTGTCGTACGGTGATGTGTGGCATGCCTCTAATATAGCATTCATCTCCTTTTTCTCAACGTATCACCGAATCATTCCATCTGCACATTGTCTGTATAGAAATGGCTCATTCCAAAAATAGAATCGCGTCCAGTGAAAGAACCGCTTAGCTTGCTGTCTTGATGAGTTTGTTGGGATGACGTGGCCTGCTAAATAGTTTGCAACATCGAAAAATCAAAGGTTATTAATCTTTTCTAAAATAGCTACCATAAATAATTGTTTGTTCGAGAAGCTTTCGAATATGTTGACCATTGTCGCATCAATTCATTTATTTTCCAATCAAGGAAGATGATCTGCGACAACATTTCACAACCTTTCTTATCCTTAATTTCAACATCAAATTTCTGATGGAGTAAAATCTATATGATCAATCGCATTCCTGCATGTAACTTAAACAAGTTAGTCTTTCGCAATTGAAAACCACCCTTAATATATACCACATTGCTTGCCAAATTCCCCGGCAACGGTGCCAAAAACTTGATGGGTTGCGATTTTGGTGCTAATATATTGTACATGTATTTAATTCAAAGTCAACTTATGCTAAGTGTAACTCAGAATCACTTACGCACAAGTATAAGCGGTCGGGAATTGCAGCAAGTAATAATTATGTAAATTTATCGATCCCACAGAGAATTTGAAGCGCAATGATATAGATTAAGGGTAAAAAATGTAAATAACAAGAATGGGTTTTAAGAGGGTTGATGTTGATTAAGTATCAAATAAATAAAGTGCTAATGCTGATGCTAATGCTGACACTAATGTAAAACTAAAGCTGCTTAATTTAATTAGAAATTACGAAGAGCATAGATGTGTTGCTTGGTGATATAGAAATCGTGCTACCCATCCACATAGATGCTTTCGCATTCATGGATGTGAAACCCAACTTTCGCTGCAGTTCAACATAAATAGGCTCAAGGCTTTGCACACGCTAGCGGGGTTAAACTTTAACTCCCCTTGAATGGTACGAAGAATCTTCGCAACATACTAAACGTAACCTACTGGGTCTTCCGCCAGGTTCCTCTTCCGAGTAAGCTGGAGGCACGCATACGTGGGTAGCGAGTCGACGCATACTTAATTTAATTACAACATTGTAAAATCAATCACCCACAATTTTGTTCATCTTAAATCTGAATTAAATACGCTTTTTAGGTTTATATGAATGACTAATTCAGGAAGGATCATAGTAAAGATTAATTCAATGCAAGCTAAGTTGTCATGAGAAAATTAGTACATAATTGACTAAACTTCAAGTCCCCTTCCGAAGTACTTGACTGCAACCTGCCGGTACAAAGCCCGTAGGTTTTCTTTTAAACACAAGCCCTGCATATGCAGCTAGTGAGATGGTTATTCCTAATTCCCTTCTAAAAAGTACTTAAACCTAAGCACTACCTAGTGATTACGGTGAGGTTAAGCCCTTAGCATCTCTTTTCCCAAGATCAATGCTAAGCACTCCTGAGTGGATGGTCAATCGACTCGAGATAGTTAAATTAATTCTGAAATAAAGAACAGATTAATTTTAAAGAAAACAAAACAACTATGATTAAAGTAATAAAACAAAGTATGAGATGAAAGTGAAATGACAACTACTACAATATCTATCGATGGAGTAACAAAGTCCATCGTCATTGTTGCCAATGGCATCTTTGTCTATGACATTGCATTGGTACTCAGTTCTTCAAGGTCTACAGATGAACAGAGGCTGTCGGGATATCCAATGAGACCCCTGCATCTCAAACGTTCATCATTGGCAGCTTCCTCTCTGAATTGGCATACCTTCTTCTTCGATTCAACTTCTATTTATAACGTCTTAGGTTTCTTGTCGATCACGCTCCATCTTCATGCCGTCGTCTGGAATATTCTCCTTACCGATTATTTCCGTCTTGGTTCCCTTGATTTCATGATTTGATTGCCAATTATTTCCTTCCTTTTCGGTTCTGATGACTCATCCATTCCATCCTTGTAACGATCTCCTGCGATCATAAGACACGTCAGCAGATTATGTTTAATAGCTAGTTTACGTGCTTATACGCGCGTTTTGCATCTTAAAGATTGTATTTAGCAAAGATTTCATCATGCGATGCTGTTGGCATGCATGTCCGGATAATACGAATGTTTGCACTGAATTTCCTTCTTATGCTGTTCGCATACTTGTCCATTTTCATAGAATCCGCAGTTTTAGAGGCTTAAGTAGTGCTATTATTTAGTGCTATCAAACCCCTAAACTTACATATTGCTCGCCCCGAGCAATACAGGGAAATAAGGAATAACTTCACAGAAAAGATTCTGTACTTGGAAAACTGCAATCCACTAATCATGACTTTACTCCTAATTAGAACATAAGGTATTTTATAGGTGCACAGGATCACAATGTAAACTAGTATGCTTATCTTACTAACTCTAATTTCTTCCATTTTCGACCGACAGATTGTACATTTCAAGAGTTAATGCCTATGACTCAAAGCATCTCACTCAATTTTCTTGATTCTCCTAAGTTTGCCCAAAACAAAATAACCAAAGGTGCATATTGGGTCCCTATGAACCCTCAAGGTTATGCTGATCGCACTTCTGCTCAGGTATTTACTCATGTCGCAATTCGTAGTTCTTAAGATGTATCTATTTGAGCATAAAATAGATCACTTAAGCAAGGGAATGGATAGTGGAGTAATAGGAATCCCATGGCTTATACGCATTTAATGTTTTGCATATTTGCTCATAATGTTTTGATCTTTCTTTTTCTTTCTCTCTCGTTTTTTTTTTACCAAATCTTTCTTTTCATACTCTTTTTACACTCCTCGGGCTGCCCTCACCCTCAAACTTAAATTCTTCATTTTCCTCAATGAAGGCGAGGCTTAGTTCCCCCAAACTTATTCGAATCTTAAACTTAATTTCCTTGCCTTGAGCTTTCAGATTTACCTCCGAAAACATTCAATCTCTCTTCCTACTTACAGCGTCCATTATTGCTAATACTTTGCTTTACTAGAAAACTCGTTCTCCCGGTACTTCTAATCTACCAAAGTTCTTTTCAGTTATAAAGTAACTAATCAAAAGATTGAGTAATTCTAAGTCGTTTAGAGAGATTATATACGCATTCTTTGCATAGGCAAGTAAATCAAACAATTATAAGATGCGAAAATTTAAATAAATGCAAGTTACCCAAAAGAGACAGATACTTCCTTTAGCTTTCTGAGTCAATGTCCTCTACAGGCGAATCAGACGGCGGTATCCATTATTGCAGCACTTCCGTTGGAAAAGGGGGAAGCTGGAAAGTTGGATTCCTCCTTTGAAGCTCTCTTCTGATGCTTCGATCCATTGTCTGCATATATGCCCAGGACGTGTATGCTTATCAAGTGAAATGCAACATTTGTAAGGACCCGACCCGAAAAGTGGTCCTAAACCTAGTCCTTACTCAGCATGCATGAAATTAAAATACACATTTA
>JBBMKA010086428.1:0-13724 GCA_037833695.1 Sechiopsis laciniata | reverse complement strand
ATGATCATGGGAGTCCGCTGCATTGTCTTCTTTCATTTATTTTATGGATTCAGCATGTTGGCTTATTTTAAGGATTTGTTTTAGAACTGTTTTAATATACTCTGGCTAGAGGATTTCAATTGTTTTGTTTTGAACCATGTTGTATTTCGTTTGCTGCTTTACTAATAAATGTTGATTTCTAGTTGAATTATTTAATTGTCAGATTTTACATGATTTAAATCCATGCATGCTGAGTAAGAACCGGGTTTAGGACTATTTTAGAGTCGGGTTCTTGCATAATATGAGTATGAAGTTAAACCTTTCATATTTCAATAATTTATTTTATATTATGTTTATATAATACAATTTTCAGCACCAAAACATGAATCTGATCAAACTTCCAATGGTTGTTAAAACTAAAAAAAAGGAAGTGGGGCAGACAAAAATGACTTACCCAAGACAAATATTGGAGATCTTTTTTCAAGCTTCACAATTATTATAACAGATAAGTTTTCTTTTTTTTATGAAATGACACCTCTTCTTCTACAAAGACTAGAAAGAGTATTTATATTTCTAAAGGCTGAACGAACTTTCATATAGTTAAACTATTACAAAACCATAACTAGTATTGAATATTGTCTATACTAAATCCAAAGTGCCTTAATAAGTAACATTAATATTTCTAAAGCAATAATGTCTTCACATAGAATGTCTTTAAAATCCATTAACGATCCGGAGCAGCAAGTCTTCGGTGTTCTGAATGGTTGAAGTACCAAAATATCCCTATTTAAATTATATAATTTCAACAAAAATTAGACCTTCAGTTGATACGAACACATCCAAATTCCTGCACTTAAAATTCCTAAGTGAGTTGAGATCCATAGAAAAATATGGGTTTTCTTAACAAACCACCTTTTTTTCGAAATTTATTTTAGAATAAAACTTTACCTTTGGTTAATATATTTTTAGACCACAAAATCAAAGTTTAAATCCTCTAACTAACAAATATTGTACTATGGCCAGAATATTGTACTTAGTTAGATGCCAATGATTGCCACAGAAATAAACACATGTAAAACCAATGTTATAAACACATACTTCTGTTTGATACATATTCTTCAAAAAGTAAGTAAATAAAACAACTCATGCTTGACATCTATTTAGCACAGTGAAAAACAGATGAAAAACAAAAAAATTACTGCCCACAAAACGGTTGTTGATTTTCTTTAAAAAAATATATATAACTTGGAATTTCTAAAGATGGGTCAAATCATAAAACAAAACAATAAACTTTACGGAAAAAATAATATTTATATACTTTTTTTTTCAAAAATAAAGATTCTAAAAATTATGTAAGATCTTAGAGCTTAGAAATTGTTGATCTCGTGACTTACGTTGATAATGCTGGTTACAAGAACAACATCGTTTACTGTTGTGACATTAGTGTCAATGAGCTCAAAGCCTAGAGAATTCAACGCTTGAACTAATTTAGTGATTGCGCCTTTTCGCTTCTCAAAAAGTATTTTAATCCAAAGTTTCTGTTCGTCAATTTGAGAAACCCGCACCTCTGCCTGTTTTCAATAATAGCTTAATTATTAGTGAATTACCATGAAGATATAGATCTTATATTTTTGAAGGTTCAAGTTTAATATTTGCGTAATCATATTAAAATTAAACACTTAAAAATATTTGACAAAAATAAAATAAAATTTAAGTTAAGAAACCTGTATAAAAGTTTTGTTAGAGTCTGGTGGTGTTGGCGATGGTATTTTTTGAGACAAGGCCTCCAATTGGACAAGCTGGTCTTTGAGAATATTAACCGTCTTCTGCTGCTGCTGAATGTAAGTTATGGCGTCGTCGATAATGGTGGCTTTACTCATCTAAAAGAATAATAACAAAGCTAAATCTCAATAAGAGATTAAAAAAAAGGCTGCATTTTGAAAATGAATGGAGTAATTAAAAGGAGTTTTGAGAGAGGGAAGTTGCATTTGTGATGATTGGGACAGTAGCACGTAGTAACAGTAGCCTATCGCTAAGCTTCTTCCTACGTCGTCGCTCGGCATTGAGGTTCTTCGATTTGAATTGAGTGGATTCATCGGTGTGTCCCATTATCGATCGACGACTGTTGTCTTCTTCAAATTTGCGTAGATTGTTTGGTGTAGAGCCAGCATATGCCATTATCTTGAGGATGTTGATCGTCTAGCCCGGTGGATCAAGGTGAAAGCTCTCTTTTTTAGTGGCACTAAAATGGAGAAAGTGTTAGTTATGTAACGGCAGTTCACATATATGATAAGAGAATCTTGGTGGTTAGAAATTTTGGTGGGCGCGGTTTTCATTTTATGTGACCAAACGGTTAGAATATATTTTTGTTGTGGATTCCAAATGCATGATCATTCATCAACAAATTTTCGAATACAAAATTTAAAGACACGCTGGACATTACAATTATTCTTCAGCTCTGCTTTATAAGCGACGTGGCAATTTCACATCCTGCCACGTGAGAATTTTTCTTTTTTCTTTTTAAATTTTGTTCCTTCACTTTTATAGATTTTTTTTTTTTTTTCTCTACATTCAAATGATATTTTCAATTATTTTAAATTTTATTTTACTATTCTAAATTGCATTTTTTATTTTATGTTTTTCATTATTAATTCCATAAGGGTCGTTTTTTTCAATTCATTTTTTCTTATTTTATTTTAATGATATTTTTATTCAAAATTCTTTTACAATAATTATTTTAATAAAAAAAAATTATTTATTTCAAAATCTTAATTTTAAATCAATCAGTTAAAAATATAATAAAGTAACATTTGGTTAAGAAGAATTAATGAATTTTCGAAACAATTGATAAAAATTACAATTGATATTCTTTGAATCTGCAAGCTCTTATTCAAGAATATATGTCAATTATCAAGAAATTAAGTTCATTTTAGCAAGTCAAAAGACGAAACATAGCTCTAATTTATGTAATTATAAGGTTACTAGTTTGAATCCTCGTTCTCCAAATATTGTTAAGTAAAAAAAATAAAAAAGTTCACTTTGATAACACAACTTAAATTCAATTTTTAAAAAAATCACATACACGGTGTTATAGTGTTTGGATTTTAAAGAAATCTCATTGACTTATTTATGTATGAAAATAAATAGTATTTTCAACTAATTAAAAATTAGAAATTTAAAATTGAACTAACTAATGAAACATAAAATTAACATTTCAAAGAATTTGCAAAAGAATTAAGAAAATGAAAAATATATATATATTTTTAAAATATTATAACTGAAAATGAAAAAAATGAAGTAAGAAAAATCGTATGAAAACTAATAATGAAAAAAAATAGATATGTAAAATGATATTATGTATGACTTTTAAGCAATTGAACATGATAGCTTAACTATCTATAGAGAGAATAAAAAAATTCAATTAATAGTGCTGAAAAAAGGATAGGGTCCAAAGGCCTAAGTCCATGTATACAGGCCCAAGAGGGAAAGCCAAGGGGCTAAGCGGCTTATCAAGGCCAAGTAGATGGTTCATAGGAGCTCTATAAATAAATAAGTTCTTCTTCATTTTAAGGAAATTTAAAAAACTCTTGAGAGAACCCAACAAAACTGAAAACTTTCCAATTTTCTAAGGATCAAATACTCTTTTGAAGTCTAAAATCACTTCGAATGTCAAACAATTTCATAAATAAGTCATGCAAACACAAAACACATGCATCACGCTCTTCAAGTGAATCGTTAAAGAAGATCAACAAGTCAACGATCGATCCAAAGATCAATATGTCAGAGATCAAGTATAAAAAAGGATCATGTAACGGCTCGAGTTTTTGTTATGGTTCTCTAGGTTTGGTTCGTTAGTCTTTCGGTAATTTGTTCGTTGGACCATTATTGCTATTTTAGCCTTAAGGGATAATTTGGTAAATTCATCCCTTGGGCCTATTTTAAAATTTAAAAAGCTTCAGAGTTATATTTGTGGTTTTAGGTTGAGGAAAGCTAGTTTTGCGATTTGGGGTTAAATGCCATGTGTCCAAGTTAAGGGTTTTAAATTAATCGCTTCCATTCCTCCATCGATTCTTTCAGAGAAAAGACAAAAAGTTTCAGAGTCTCCTTCCCCATCGATTTCCTTCATCTCCCTCTCCTCCGATCCATCCTCATTGTTGAATGTCGCTCAGTTGATCTGCACGTTCGTTAGCCTATCGATCACAGCCGCCACACGCCCAACCCTACCCTCGCCCGCGATCGCTAGCCGGTCGCACCCTGTACAGCCGCACCCGCGCTGCCCTCGTTGGAGCGGCCCTCGCCTTGCGCCATCGCCAGCGTCTGCCCGCACAACACACCCCATCCGTTCGTAGCAGCGCACGTCCAGCCCACGCCCATCCTCACGTGCGCACCCCTCGGTGCAGCACAATGCCAGTGTTGTCGATTCATTTCCATGCTCCTTATTTTTCATTGCAGCACAGCCACGCATGCAAGCAGTGCTCGTCTTTGCCTACAGTCGCACCGCGATCATGCTGCAGTAGCACGCCCGTGACCCCAGCCTTCGCAGCGTCGTGCCCTTGTCTCCGCAGCAGCCGAGCCACACCTTTCGCCGTGCCGTGCAGCCTCATTGCCGTGGGCATTTTGGTAATTCCTAACCCCTTGGTTCCTGTTAGTTAATTATTTAGTCATTTAATTGATTGTTTAGCCTTATTTGCCTTAGGTTGTGAGATCATTTTACTGTTGGTTATCTGCAGCTCAAGGAGTAATTATTCTATTATTTCAGGTAAAGATTTCTTACCTGAGTTGTCTGGACCCTGAACTTATTGTTATTGATTGTATCTGATGCATGTTGTGTTTTACTGTTCCCAATCATATTTAGGTAGATACTCTGTTGTGATGATGACCTGTTTATGATTGCTAGCATGTATCAGTTCCATGTATGTTGTGATAGTATCCTGTTAGGATTTACTGTTGTCTATTGATGTGTATTGATACCTCTTAAGGGATTGAGCATGTAGTACTCTTAGAATATATGTTTCTGTTAGGTTGTCATTATCTAGAGGTTTTGAGGGGATCTGAAGTAACATGCCACTCTCTCAGGCACGGGGACGTAATGTAACATGCCACCTCTGGAATAGCCTAGTTTCAGACCTGCTAGAGCGAGGTTCTGATCATGGTGTAAGCCTGCCATGGGATAATCCTTAGCTTCAGGTGATGGGTGTGAACAAGCTACCACAGTAGAGCCGAGGGCCTCCCACCGACTGTGGATCGGTGGATAACATTTTCGAGTCTTGTTAGGCATGTGGACCTGCACCAGTGTAGTCAGCATAGACCTGCATTTACCTGGTTTATAGTAGCATGCGGTGTGCACGCACACGCACTAGATGCTGGGAGCAAGGCTAGTGTCGTAAGTACACCTTTTCTTGTGATTGTTTAGAGCAGAACATTTGAGTTGTCCCCGAAGTGTTCAGATCAGTGCAGTGAGCTGATTGTTAGGGCAAGACGCCGAGAACCCTCGCAAAGGAGTTATTTTCATAACTCAAGTAAATGGACTGGTTTACAATACATGTATCGCTAGGATGCTAAATGATGTGACGACTTGTGTACTGTACCCTGGTTGAGGACTCTTTCTAAGTACCTTCGTACTCACCCTTATTTTTATGATCTTTTCCACCAGGTTACTTGGGACAGCTAGAGGAGGAACTGGTGGATCATGGGAGTCAGCTGATTTATTTATTTATTTAATTGTCGTTATTGTTCAGCATGTTTGGTTAGGCACTGAGTCTAGCTATTTTATTATTTAAACTGTTTTAATAAAACTCTGGCCAGAGGCATTGACAGTGTTTTCACATCATTTCAAATGAATGGATTTATATTTTGAAATAAAACAGTTATTGTTTGTTTGATTTCAGTTATTTGTCTGTTATAACTATTTAAAATTCATGCATGCTGAGTAAGAACCAGGTTATGATCATTTTAGAAGTCGTGTTCTTACAGATCAACAAGTCACTTATCGATTCAAAGATCAACAAGTCAGAGATGAATAATCAAAGAATTTAAAAAGTTAACGATCTATCCAAAGATCAACAAGTCAGAGTGCGATCGTCAAAGAAGATCAATAAGTCAACGACAAATCTAAATATTAATAAGTCAAAGATCAAACCAAAGTTAGTTTGAGAACAAGCTGCGACGCCCTTTAGAAAAATTTCACCTCGAGAACAAGCTTTGAAGCCCTCTATATAAAAGAGAAAGTACTAGAGGAATAAATTAGAAATGTACCCCACATCACACATATTTAAATCAATACATATACACATTTTTTATTTACACGTGTCTGGATTCTATCTTATCTATCGAAATCTAGTGTGAACAAATTGACACGCCCGGTGGAACATCTCTACCTCACATCTCATTCTCTCTCTCATAAATCAAGGATGATGTTTGGAAAAGTTGCATCAATGTCTGTTGTTGCATCAGAAACTTTAATGATGCCAAGAAAAGATGAATCAAAGGATATTGCATGAACTTACATTAGATTTTTCACGTGCACTCGGTCTAAGTCACTTGAGTTGAAAGAACCTTAAACGAAACCTAATGTGATCGCGAGAAGAATTAAAAAACGACTCGAAGAAAATTCTAGTTAATTTGTTGTTAAAGATAACTCATTGTTCGAACAAGACGCTTTTGCGTTGGTAAACTAGGAGAGAGGTTAAATTCTGATGTGATGTCTCTAATGATGGCTAGTATAGAACTGATGACAAAATGGCCGAATTTAAAAGAAGGCTCGAGAATTTGTAGAAAATAATTCAGGAAAAAGACTTTAAGATTGTATTCTTAAGAAATTAGATGTAAAAATGAGAGATAGCTGAATCAAGGCAAACTCTTATTGAAAGAATAAATGACATAGGAAAGAACATTCTATTGGAGGAATAACCATAACTACATTTCGCCTCAATCGCTTCTTTATCTATCTAACAAATGCACGAAATGATTGTGAACTCTATTAGAGCTCAAACTGGTGGACCAATTCAAAGTTTTCTTTTGTACTCAATGCCATATAAAAAGAGGATAGACAACCTCATATACCTGTAGGGTACCAGCCACATAAGTTACTACAGTTTGATGGAAAATGCAACCCTAAGCAACATGTTTCTCATTTCATAAAAACTTGTGAAATTGTAGGTATTCGAGGCAGACCGTCAGTACCTTAAAAAAATGTGTTCGACTGACATACTGATTTATAGGTGGAAACAATAGACAGCTAGAAAAAATTAGAAAAAGAATTCTTTAACTCGTTCTACAACATAAGAAGAAGTGTCAACATAATAAAACTAACAAGTGCAAAATAACAGAAGGGCGAATCTGTCGTCGACTATATTAACCGCTGGCAAGGTCTGAGTCTCAACTATAAAGACCATCTCGGAGAAATATCAACAATCAACATATGCATCCAAGACACACACTAAGAACTTTTGTACATCTTAAAAGGAATCAAACCTCACACCTTTAAAGAGCTAGCAATCCGTTCTCATGACATGGAGCTAAGTATTGCTAGCGAAGGAGACAAAGATCTTCTCAACTTTTCCACCAAGCATGAAATAGAACACATCGAAGATGTTTCAAACAAACCTACATTTGTAAATACAATTTCGCTCAAGTGGTCTTCAGGGCACAAACATAAAAAGGTAGAAAGCAACAAGAAGATGAAATACGTCATTTAACTTTAAAGGAAAAAGAGGAAAAAGTATAACCTTTTCCTAATTCATACATTTTTTACATGTTAGAACAATTCCTGGATGCATAATGGATTAAACTTCCAGAATGTATGTGACCAGAAGAGATGAAAAAAGCTAATGATCTAAACTATTGCAAGTATCATCGAGTAATTAGTCGTCTAGTGGAGAAATATTTCATCATAAAAGAGCTAATTCTAAAGTTAGCTACATAAAGAAAATTGAGCTAGATCTTAATGAAATGGGTGAGTCAAATCACATAAATGCAGTTATTCTGCCAAAAACACAGTTGTGTAAGACATCAACAAACAATAGATTTCAATACTTGATATAGTTCATTTCATTTGAGTCCATCATTGTTTGGTTTAAAAAAGAAACGCTAGACTTCATCTGTCAAGAGTTGAGCCTTAAAAAAGCATGCATTCAATAAAGATAAATTTCAAATCCAGTTGAAGATGAAATATAAAGGTTGGACCGTCGTGGCTCAGTGCAAGAAGCAAAAACAAAATTATATTTAGAAAGAGTTGTGTCTATTTTGATAGCCAAAAATAAAGAAATTCCCTAAGAGAAAAGAAAAAAAGAATCGCAAGAAATTTTAAGCTTGTTATGGAGGAAAGCAAAAATCTCTTCTCAATGTGTCGAGCAATAACGTTGGCCAATTTTTTCTTGACAAATTTTCTTCTTATGACAAAAAATGAAAATGATTTTATAAGTTCATATTGCATCAATGTCAAAGAAATTGATGATACAAAAGAAATTGAAAAAAGGACTTCTGCCTTTGATCTCATAAAGCCTTCAACTATTGGACCATCAGTTGCTTGTGTTTCACTGCTTCAAAGGCTGGGGTATATCAAATAAAAATAGGGAAGACACATCTTCGACCGTCACTAGTACCACTTTCATTCTTCTTTGAAAGATTGAGAAAACACGTAAAGAAAGAAGAAAAATCTCACATTTTAGCTGAGCTCACGATCATCCGTCTTTCAAATTTTAAACAAATCAACAAAGAGAAGAAAAAATACAAGTCCAACTAGAGTTGTAGCCAAATCGTCAATTTTTTGGAGGTTGAGTGTAACCACAAAAAAAGAAAATGGGCATATCAAGTCTGTTTTTTTCCGTATCTCTCGTGAAAACTTAAAAGAATCTTCAAAATACAAGTTTTTAAGCATAATAAGAAGTGATGAAGATATTCATAGCACTATTCCATCCTGACTAAAGAAAAGAACCTTTGTACATCTATATCCTCTGCCAATATATTGATTATGTGATTATCTGATGATCATTTTTATAGAGGGAGATGGTAGCTATAGGACAACTTTCATCAATATCAAGTGCAGTTTCAATTAAATCGATAAGTTAACTAATTGGCATAGATGTCCTTTCATCTAAAATTTTATTGAAGACAATTGTGAGCGGCGTGACCTCCATTACTTTGTTGCGGGTATCCTTGTTAGGTAGAACTTGATAGGTTGTAGACGGATGGTAATCGACCGATGAGAGAAACCTTTCTTGTGGGAATTTTTTGTGTGTTCTACCTGGTTGCTTGCAGAGTTGCATGGGAGGAACGATATGATGATGAGAGTCGTTCTATTGCAATCTCATTTATCTTTTTTTTTTTAGTGTATATATATATATATATATAAAATCTAGCTTCTTCTATGATAATTTGAATCTCCATATCTATGTTTTAAAATAATAAAAAAACTGACAAATTTACTTTTTTTTTGCTTGACTCTTAGATTAAACGCTATTGACTAACACAATTTTCTGTGAAGACAATAAATAAATATTTATCACTTGTTGTATATTCGACTGCGTATACTTGCGTAACTTGCGATTTGAAAGCGTAGGACATTAGTCTCATACTTATAATTAATTATTAGAATAGTTCGCATCAGATACCAGGCTACTTAATACAAAAGTAATTAAAAATTCATAAGTGGTTATGTATAAGATGTAACTCATTGATATTATAGACTTGATGACTCAAAGTTATTTTGGGGTTATACATATTGATCATAAAACAATAAAGACAGATCAACTAATAAGTGCATTGGTATCTCTTTCAATCAAATTTGTTAAATATTAAAAAAGAGAAAAAACTAAAATCAAAAGAACAAGTCAGTAAAATCCCCAAATCTCGAAAGTTATCATCTTCCAATAAGAAGCGATTAAAAAACACCTAGAATTAAAAGAAAAGGTTTGTTTTGGTGATTGATTTTTCAGGTGTACTTGTTGGTAGCAAGCTTGGCAAGCATCCCGACAGCAAGGGAGTTGGTGTAGGTGACGGGCTCGGTCATGGGCGAGATCGTACGCTTGTCCAAGAATTTGTCATGGCGATCAGGACCGCCCAGAATGGCACCGGTGAGCTCGTTGGGGTTAGGCGTGTCCTTGTTAAGCCAGTCCGCAAAACTCATCGGGCAGCTCACTACCGTGTCTGGTGCCAGGACTGGCACCGAGGCACCACGGTGGTGCGCCTGAACCGGTGGGTTGTTTCCGAACCCCACCATGATGGATCTCCCCAATGGGTTATCCCCCAAAATGTAATCCATCTGGAATTGAATTTGAATCAACCTCTTAATCAAAAAAATTCTAATTTAATTAATGTTAAAAAAGAGGTAAGGGTAGGTACTTGTTTCTTTGCGAAGGACATGAGTTGGGCTCCGTCGAACTTCTGGTCACCGCATTGAACAGTTTGTTTATGGGTTATAAGGATATCGCTATAAACACTGAACAAGAACGCTGCTCCTGTAACGTACTGCGTGTTTGCTCCATCTCTGTAGTGAATCATTCCACCTGCCAAATATTTATATTACGTATATTACGTACTCATCAATAGTATTATATTGTATATAAGAAAAAAAAAAAAAAAAAAAAAAGACCTGGAGATATATAAATTTGGTGGTAAGGGCTGTTTGGAAGATTGGAGCAAATATAACTATCTGCCTGACTTTTAAACGTCTGCAAACCCTTCTCTCCTTCGAAAAATAACTGTCGTTTTAAATAATAAAAACAGGGAGTTAATTAATTAGTGTATATTATTTGTGTTAGAAATACACACAAAGCGTTAATCTCACATTGGTTAAATAATTAGGATAGATCTTGGGTTTATAAGGGAGGGAAACACCTTTTGGGTGAAACCACATGCAAAGTCACAAGAATTTATGCTCAAAGTGGACAATATCATACCAAAGTGGAGATTTGGGTAGGTTTATCGTCCCTAAACAATTTGTAAACCAAAAATTGTGTAAATAGGATTGAAATTGAACCTTGGAAAGAAGAACTTGAGCACCAGCATATTTGAGATCCCAGCTGAATTCGGCTACACTTCCACTAATAGACTCTTCTTGTATGTACTTCAAATATACTGGCCTCCTTGTCGCAATGTATAGCCATGTGGCTGCCCACATCAACTCATCCTGCGTTTATATATATATATATATGCATGCATTATTTTTGTCACAAATTATCTAATAGTTATTCTTAATTAGGGACAAAAAAATTCATTTCGAATTAATTACATTGTAGCCAGAATAAGAGCAATAAAATGGGCACTCTCCATCAAAAGTTCCCTTGTGATTTTTAGCAAATTGAAAATACTGCATGCAAACAAAAATAAAAACCAGTTAGTTATGTGGAAAAAATAATGTGATACACAATTTTGGGAGAGAGGGTAAGATTTGGATTTGGACCAATTTGGCTTTGTTGAGAAGTCTTCTAGAGTATGTACGATTGGAGGCTCTAAAGACAATGGAGGAAGTAGCAAAGGCGGCGGAGGTTTCAGCTGCAATTTCTGTACCAGGGGTGTTATTATCAATTTGCAGAACAGTCCTTGGAGTCTTCATATTTTCAGGCCTAACCCAGCACTCATGATCCTTATTTGGATCTCCCACCTTCATGATCACCATTCAACTAAATAAGTTATATAATATGTTGATGGATGGATGAATTTTGAAGGAGAGAAAAGTAGTGGTAGGTGCAGCGTGCAGTTACCTCGACATAGAGACGATTGCGACGAGAAGCAGCCTTGAGGAAGTAATCGGTGCCCCATTTGATTGCAGCTTTAAGATTCTCCATTTCGCCGGCGGCTTTGATCTCACCCGGGTAGGCTATAGCTGCCCATGACAGAGTTGTAACTGTGAAAGCCATCGGAAATCCGTACTTCACGTTGTCTCCAGCGTCGTAATACCCTCCCTCCAGGTCTACCTAAAACCCACCAAAATTTATGAAATCATTAAACTTCATTTACTTGTTTGTTTTTGTTTTTTTTTTTTAAGATCATTGAGAATAGATGCCATAATTAAGTGCTAAACTATGTTTATATTGACAACTATCTACGTATATTAGTTAAAGGAGTGACATATATTATTATGATTGGGTTCTTAGTTCATTTCATCACTTCCTTCTATGATATTGATAAATGAAGGGTCGGAAAATTATCCCTATTGTCTAGTTTTAGATTAAAAGAAATGTATACAAAAATTAAAGATTAAATTTTTTTGTCTGTAATCGGTTTTAGAAATTGAAACTTGAAAGATTATAAATAAAACTGTTATAAGAATTAAACAAATAGCCTCCATTTTAAAAATCATTTTTAAGGTTTTTGAAAATTGTCTATAAATACTATTACATTTATGATTTTCATCATCTTTTAACTACCATTTGCCTATATATTTTTAAAAATTAAGCCATATTGTAAAAAAATAATTTTAAAAAGCATGTTATAAATTTGGAAAGGGTTTCAATAAGAAATGAAAACAATGGTAAATAATTTTTTTTAAAAAAAGTTAAATTTTTAAAAACAAAGAACAAAAAAAAAAAAAAAAGAATTATCAAACAAGGTCTTAGATCTGAGAAAGAAGAAAAGAGAGAGGGAAACGAATCGAACATTGGCAAGTTTTCCGTCATCGATGGCAGAGTCGCCTCTCCAAGCGAGGCGTTTATTGGGAGGGAGCTTGCCAGATCTTTGAGCCTCAAGAAAAATAAGACATTTGTTGAGAGCATCTTTGTAGTTAAATCCCGCACAATCAACTGCCATAAACAATGCTTGAAATAAAACTAGGCAACCGACAACAATGGCCATCGTCGAAACCTTCTTCTTCATGATTCCCATTGCACTTTTAAAACAAAGCACCGAGGTGTGGGGATGAAGGAATCAATGGAGAAGCCGTTAATAAAAAGGGGAAGAAATTATGTTTTACAGATTTGTGATTTGTGGGAAAATGTTGGGGTAGTTTTGTTAGTTGGAATAGGGAAAACATGGGACGTTCAGTTAGTTTTTAGGTTATTTTCGGAGAAAAAATGTGGGGATTAGAGAAAAGTTTGGCAGGTCGGCTATTTTTATAATTTAAATTGTGTTTGCTTGTTTTTAAATTTAAAACATGCATGTTAATGCTTGTAATATTTTTTCTTGAGAGGATGCTTACAAACCATACAATTAATCACACGAGATTTAAGTTTGGCCAATCAAAATGATGTCTACATTGGTCTATGAAAATACTGGAATCTAGCTACAAATTTACTTGGGTAACATTTTACTAGGTCAACCATAAAATGTTGAAACCCAAGTCAAAATCAGAAACAATATCAAATATGTTTAAAAATAAAATAACATGATTATAATTAAGGTATCTTCTAATTCTTTTTTTTTTTTTTTGAACCACATATATCTACTAATTCTTTAAAGCATTGATCCAGATTTCCATCCTACGTTTGTTAAACTAAAAAATAAAAAATAACACATTTCTACAAAAGAGTCCCTTGTCACAAACTGTGCCCATGGCAAAAATGATTTGTCTTGGGAAAATTCTTTCCAAAATTTGAAAGGTTATATAGAATTTTCCTAAGATAATTTATAAAAAACAATGAAAATATCATGTAGGTAAGAAACAAACATCTCCAATTTATAGCCATGGAAACAATATTTAGATTTAATAATTAGCACATAAGGAATCACTACTACTGTTCACACGAGATTTCCGGAGAAATTTTGATTCGTGGAGTTGAACTTGAATTTGGAGATGATTTTGTGCGAAA
>JBBMKA010086397.1:0-13729 GCA_037833695.1 Sechiopsis laciniata | reverse complement strand
TCCACACAGTTGGCCCTGGACCGTTCCCACACAGTTGGTCCAAAGAAGTACAAGGACCGTTTCCACACAGTTGGTCCTAGATCGTTCCCACACAGTTGGTCTAAAGAGTTACAAGGACCGTTTCCACACAGTTGGTCCTCTCTCAGCCTCTGGCTGAGGACATCCTAACCAATCTACCTAAGATCACCCATCCCCTGTTTCCTAACAAACAAACATGCTTCACAACAAGAACCTTAGCATGGCACTACAAGTTTTAGAACAGGAAGTCAATCATGCTGGAAGGACAAACCTAGCATGGCACTAACATGTGAATATAACAACAAACATGCTAGCAGAATAGCTTAGCCAAGGAATTCCTATCCACTAACATGCAAGCAACAGAACCAGGCATACAAGAAAACAATCAGAGAAGTCCTGCAGGGTCCACACAACCCCGGGAGGGAATCCTTACCTAGATAACAAGCAAATGAAAACAACAGATATAGTTTGCTCCTTGAGCTGCAGACAACAACCTAGCAATAAAAATATAATTAACTAATTAAGAATCTAAACAGACAGCTGCTCGAAACTAAACGACCAACAAGCTTGGGAGAGAGAATTTACCCTGACCAAAACCCTAAGGCTCGACAAAAATCTCTCGGCAGGCTGGCTCTCGGCAAGTGTGTGGCTGGATGCGGCAGCAGTTGGGAGACACGGCGAGGTGCTGCTGGCGAAGCTCGATGAGCAGACGTGCGGCTGGAAGCGTGCAGATGAGCTTAGCAGAGCAGTAGCGGGGCGAGCGGCCTGGCGCGCCTGCGACCTCGACAGGGAGCTGGCGCTCGGTAGAGCGAGGGCAGGGCGACGCGTGGGCGAGCTGGGCAGATCTGGCGAAGGCGCGCGAGGGGCGTGTGACGACTGGGCAAACGACCGATGCTAGGGCGAGCTGGGCGAAGAACGTGCGACCCGCGGGGGTGCGTACGCGCGGGGCGAAGGCGATGGCAACACAGGATCGGTGAGGCGCTCGGGGCTGTGCGCTAAGGCGAGCGACCTGCTAACTGGAGATCTCGGTAAGACGAACAGCGATCTGCGCTTGGGTGTGCGTTAACTGCTGCTCGGCGATAAGGGTGTTTCGGCTGGAAGCTTGGGCGAAGAAGAAGGGTTCTCGGATTGGAGAGAAAAAGAGAGGAAGAACTTTACAGATTGGGAGAAGAAAAATGCCAATGAGGAATGAGAAGGAGGAAGCGGCTACAAGAGGGCTAGGTCTCAGAAAAAACAAGGGAGAAGGGAGGACGTGACACGTGTCCTCTCTAGGTCCTGGGTTCGAGTCCTAGCAAGAGCGTCTTTTTCTTCTATTTTCCAAATAAATAAATCGAAGCTCCAAACCTTCCAAAAGACCAAGCTAACTCTGAAAACCTGAAACTGAAGGAAACCTAACTCAGAAAAATAACAAATCAACCCTAGAACCCTGGAAAATTACGAGACTACCCCTGGAAGCAAAATTACCAAAATGCCCCCAGAGGTCCAGCTGCCCTAACGGCCCAACCGAACAACAGGAAATGTAACCGAACGTACCTGAAGAACCAAAATGGAAAACTAGGCCGTTACAGCATTTAACAACAACATTGCTGAAATCTCAATTTCTAGAGTCAATGAGCGAGTTGCTCTAAGGCAACTTGTCGCTCAAGGAACATCAGAAGCTCAACATTCAACTGGGCTCACATACTCTAAAATCGCCAAATTAGGGCAAACTATCTGTACGAATGTTAATAAGGTACCGGAAGGGTCTACCACTGCAGATGAAGGTTCCAGAACAAGGGACCAGGACATGCAAGAATCCAGAGGAGCCGAACGCGTAAAGGCTGAGGTAATTGCTATGACAAGAGTGGCAGGAAGAAGAAGCAATAGTGAGAAAGAAACACTTCGGATAGCGGAGTTAGCCAAGAATTTTGATGAAGAAGAAGAAAACTACAGAAAGGTCATGGAAGCAGAAGATGCTGAGTTGGCTAGACGATTAGAGGAACAGGAGAGGGGAAAAGTATTGAAGAAGGGCAAGAAACTGACACGAAAGGAAAAAGGAAAAGGAATTGATGAACCGTCAGGAGAAGAGCCTTGATCACAGCAAACAAAAGCACGGCGATGAAGCACATATCATAAACTCATGGAAATGAACGAAGCAAAGAGAGGGAATTTTTGTAGGAGCAGGGCTTTGTTAGAGCAATGCTAGATGAAGATATCCAGGCAATCATTATTATGCAAGGATGGGACGAATTTTGCCGACCAAGTGTCGATGCTAACCCAGATTAGGTGCAAGAGTTCTACAGAAACAGAACTGGTGATGAAAGTTGCAGTACAACAGTTGCGGGCAAGTAAATCGATTGAAGTGCAGAAGTTTGGAACGAACTGTTTGGGTTCCAGGGTTATGAAGAAGCATAGTAGCCTATGACAGCAGACTTAGAAGCATGTCTATGCATGGTAGCTATACCAGGCACAGAATGAGGGAGGAACAAACTAATCTTGCATTCCAGCCTCAACTTTCAGGGCCATCACTGGAACAACTTCATCAAAACCAGCATCTTGCCGCAACCCATGACACAACGCTATCTCAAATGCGTATTCTTTTAATATATGCTATTTGTGCAGGGTTGACAATTGATATTGGATGCATTATTGAGGAGGAAGTGAGAAGACAAATGGGGAGCTCGTCAAGGAGAAAGTTTTTCCCACACTCCATCACTGCGCTATATCTACATCAAAGACTACGATGTGACCCCAAGGAGCGGAGATTAAAATTTAAAAGAGTTTTTCAAATGATGAACAACAAGCGTGGACCTAAAGAGTTAACCATCAAGGAGTAGATAATGGGGCTCCAAACAATGATGAGTAAGGAAACGCTGAAGAAACTGGCCCCTTCAATCTACCAAATAAGGAGGAAGCAACCGACTCGACATACGCAGTAGATAATACGACCAGCTACAGCCACAACTCAAACAACTGCTGAGCCAGTCATACATCCACCTAGTGTCGACATTGAAAATGAGCTAGGCATTGATGTCACTCCACCAGCGAAAAGAAGGAAGAGAGCAACGGGGGTGATCCAAGAAGCAAACAATGCCCCAACACAGGAGTAGTAGGAGCCTATAGAGCCTCCTGTTGATCAACCAACACAACAGACGCCTCCTGACGCAAGAGGGCAACCTTCATCAACCATTCCAGAAAATACAACCATGACGCCACAACATGGCAAGCTAACATATTATCGCAAGAAACCACAGTGAAAAAATCGAACGATGTAGTACGAAAGCTAACACGCCTTATTAATGCGACCCAACAAAGGAACGAAGAGTTCTAGAGTCAAGTGTTACACTTCATACGACAAGCACGCACGTCCTGGGCATATATGCAGACAAGGGATCGAAGCATCAGAAGGGAGCTTCAGAATAGGAACCCACAGTTGAGACTTCCACCCTTTCCAACCGAAATATTACAAGAATGGATACCACCGTCTGATTCTCCTGTAGAGGACATTGACTCAGAAAGCTAAAGGAAGTATCTATCTCTTTTGGGTAACTTGCATTTATTTAAATTTCTGTATCTAATAACTGTTTGATTTACTTGCCTATGCAAAACATGCATATATAATCTCTCTAAACAAATATTTCACTACTTAGAATTGCGCAATCTTCTGATTAGTGACTTTATAACTAAAAAGAACTTAGGTAGATTAGAAGTACCAGGAGAACGAGTTTTCTAGTAAAGCGAAGTATTAGCAATAATGGACGTTGGAAGTAGGAAGAGAGATTGAATGTTTTCGGAGGTAAATCTGAAAGCTCAAGGCAAGGAAATCAAGTTTAAGATTCGAATAAGTTTGGGGGAACTAAGCCTCACCTTCATTGAGGACAGTGAAGAATTTAAGTTTGGGGGTGAGCGCAGCCCAAGGAGTGAAAAAAAGAGTATGAAAAAGAGAGATTTGTTAAAAAAAAAAACGAGAGAGAAAGAAAAAGAGAGATCAAAACATTATGAGCAAAGATGCAAAACATTAAGTGCGTATAAGCCATGGGATTCCTATTACTACACTGTCCCTACATTAAGTACATATAAGCCTTTGCGACATGAGTAAATACCCGAGCAGGAATGAGAATAGCATGATCTTGTGCACCAATAAAATACCTTATGTTCTAACCAGGAGTAAAGTCATGATTAGTGGATTGTAGCATAAATCTTCAAAATTTAGAATCTTTTCTGCGCATATTCCTTATTATTCTGTATTGCTCGGGGTGAGCAATATTTAAGTTTGGGGGTTAAAAACTTGATGGATTGTGATTCTGGTGCTAATATATTGTACAATAATTAATTCAAAGTCAACTTATGCTAAGTGTAACTCGGAATCACTTACACGCAAGTATACGCGGTCGAGAATTGTAGCAAGTAATAAGTATGTAAATTTATCGATCCCATAGAGAATTTGAAGCACAGTGATATAGATTAAGGGTCGAAAATGTAAATAACAAGAATGGATTTTAAGAAGGTTGATGTTGATTATGTATCAAATAAATAAAGTGCTAATGCTGATGCTGATGCTGACGCTAATGCAAAACTAAAGCTGCTTAATTTAATTAAAAATTACGAGAGCATAGATGTGTTGCTTGGTGATATAGAAATCGCGCTACCTATCCACATAAATGGTTCCACATTCATGGATGCGGAACTGTTCGCTCGATTCACACGTGTACAATTAGTTAAGATTTTGATTTAACGAGTAATGATGTGGAAGAGTCCTAGCTTCACTAAAACGAGCTAGATTCTAACTTCGCTAAATGTGTGACCCTACGAATGCACAAGTATACGCAGTCTTGTTGTAGCAAGTTTTAATGTAAGTAACAGGTCATGCTTCACAGAATTTTTAGATTTGTTCAAGGTCGGTTTCATGCAAGAGTTGAGGTAAAAAGGTTGTGAGTAAAATTGTATGTTGATTGCAATTAAATAAGCAAATGAACAACTAACAAGTAAGTATATGAAGTGAAGTATCAGAAGGGTTAAGGGTTTCAGGGATTCGCTTAAACGAACAAACTAGCAAAGGCAGACACTAACAAGGATCCTTTGGTTCTCTTGAACACTGACATTCGACTCTCTCTCGAGCACTTAGTTTGATTCCCTCGAATTCAAACAACTATCCTAACACATTAGCACCAGGCGAACCTTATCTCTAAGAATTCTTAAATTAGCAAGCAAGCCTAACAGTTCTGATGTCATACATGCAAGTTCTCTCTATCTTAACTCTCTCGAATTAACACAGAGTTCATACAAACAGTTTGTCCACAGAATGTATATTCATTGAAGTACAGCTTGCACAATAAGTTCAGTTCGCTAGTCCCTTCACTGTCGCGAAATCCGTTACTTCCCCAAAACCTCCCGACAATAAGTTTAGTTCCTCATATCCGAAAACATGCTTAATCGTAAAAGAAAAATAGGAAACATGTCTAATGATAATATAAGTTCAATGAAATAAAGATCAACAAGAAAAGATATTAGAAAATGCTTGAAAATGTTGATAACTTGCAAGATCCCCGATGAAACTCGGGTTACAATAAGATTATCTTCGAAAAGCTTAAGTTCTACACTAGAAAACAGTGACTGATCCCGGCGAAATCGCTCCAGTAGCTTAAAGACTAAATGGAAGACTCAATAGAAAGTAAACTTTGATCGGACGGGAAGACTAGACACAGAAAATGCTTAGAAATGCAAATTGGCCGACGCTGAAATTAAGGATGCTCTCGCCTTATATAGGCCTTCCGACAATTCACTACTACATCTGCTCGACGATCCTCTCTGCAAAAAGGCTGCTCCACGATCCACCTTGTCGGGTGCGTCAGAGCCGACACAAATTAACAGTGGAGATAAGCTTGGGAATCATGGATCTTTGCCACGCGTCCTTGGGAGAGATATTTTCTTCTTCTTGATCACTTGCTTCGCTAAGCTGTTCGTTGCTGCGATCACTAGTTGGCTTCTTTGATTCACTTAGAGGTCTTTAGCTTTGCTGGGGAGGAACTGCTTCCCTCTGTTCATTTCATTTTTGCTCTATTCGCTCTGCCGAAGTTTCCTGCAACAAAATACAAGTATCAATTATTTTTTTTTACACACTTAGAAATAATTTCATTCAATTAAGCATGCTCTGCTGCAAGTAACTTCTTGTTTTCCTTTCTAGCAGACTTTCATTAGATGTTTCGCTTTAGCTAAACTCTGGTCCGCAGGAGCGAATTTCTATACTTAATCAATTCAATTCAGCATTCTTCTATTATAAATATCTTAATTTAAGCTACTTTAACTCTCAATTCTTGAGAGTTATCACACCCCTAAACTTGCATTATTGCTCGTCTCGAGTAATTGCTCGCTTGTTAATTAAGAATATTTATTCTTCGATTTTGTTACATCCGCACTACGAATCAACGTTGTCCTCTAAAAATTAAAGTACATTTATAGATAAAACTCTTTAATAACTGGACCATGCTGGGCGAGCTTTTAAGTTTCTGAAAATTCCATTTTTCAATTTGTTTTAGCCATTCGTTCGCAAAAACTCCTTTTGGTTTAGAGATTCAATTCTTTGGTTCTTTAGCCTTCCCTAGTCACCCAGATTCAACTTTTTTGCTTTAAGCTTTTCGCTCCCCTTATGATTGGTACATTCTCATCTTTTGCCGAAGTGAATACTCTCATTTTACAGTTTGCAGGGGATTCCTCACTTACGGTATCCTACTATCGTTTGCTCAATTTTCATCGAATGTTTGATATTATGATTGGTACGCAATGTTAGAGCAACCGACAGTGGAGAAATGATCCCAGGACTTAGGCTACTAGCTCTTTGATTCACTTTGCTCTCGTATTTTACTTTGGGGAATTTTAAATTTTTCGTGTTTTTATCCCACCTAGGGTTTGGTTTGCAAATCTCACCTTTTACTTCAGCGAAATGGCAACTATCCAATTAATTTTTCTAGGCTGAATTGCTCATGAAACATGTTTATTATGTACGCTTTTCGCGAGTATATCTACATTTTTGCTTCAGCAAACTCCACCCCCAAACTTAGACTTTTTATTGTCCCAATGAAAAACACTCAGCACCCCCAAACTTAAAGTTTGCTAAAAGTTTAAGGCTTGGGTTGGATCTAAGTTAGTTCGCTCAAGTGAAAGATTCCGTGAAATTGAATTTCTACACTTAATGAATTCCCGAAGACGAAAGCTTCCACTCCTCACAAAATTTTTCTTCGTCCAATTAAAGGTTCGCACTAGCATTGAAGAGTTATACAATTATTTCATAAACAACTAAACTTGAATGATTAGAAGACATGTTCATTAGATGCGTGAAGAACAAGAATGAAGCAAGTATGAGTATTATTAATTGCTGAATGGAAATTTGCAATAGTTGAAGATGCAAGATAAAAAGTGATATTATGCGAAAGCAAGATAAAAGTTCACAAAAGCGAAAGAGACTTCCATTTATCGGTCTGGAGGATTTTCGCTGGATTCTTCTGGAGGAGGTGGAAGCTCTGGGAATGGAGGTAGTTGGAAAGAGCCTCCCTTCAATCGGTTGAGCACTTCTTGAAGAACTCGTTCTCGCTTAAGGAAATAGCAATGAAAGTTGTGATTTTCATCTCTAATTTCCCTTAGCAGCTGAAGTTGTTCATTGCTACCGCTAGATGACACCTTGGCCTTCTTCACTGCACGAGCTCCTCTCGTTGATGTTTTCATGTCAGAGCTCAGATATTTCTTCTTGGGCAAGATAGGATCATTAGACTTGCCCTTCACCCCTTAGAACAAGAAGAGCGCTGAGATGAAGTGCGGGTATAGGAAATAGCTCACCTTTCACCCTTTCTAGGAGCCAATCTCCCAAGCAATAATCCGTCCAACATTGATTGAAAGGCATGTCATGATGGAGCATATCAGTAAGGCTCGCAGAACCGTCAACGTTGACTCATGCAAGATTGGCATCAGCGAAGACTTCAGAAATGAAGCTCAAATTCGCCCAATTTCGTTAAGGTTTGCGGTGTGGAAACGGCGAGATTGAGGCTCTTCGTCCCATTCAGCTCCTTCTACCCCAATGATTTTGAGGCAAGTCTAGAGATCGTCGTCAGAGTAAGTGTCCAACAATTCTTCGTATTATGACTTCTTGTCTTCCAACCTGAAAAGTTCATTTCAAACCTCGAGAGCCTAGTTGATATCGTGGTCGTGAACAATGGAGCTAAATTTGTTTCAATCCAGCAAACTGGCATAGAACTTAATCACCCACGTTCGCCTCACTGAACTGAGTTCGATACACAGCCGCCTCCAACCTTGCTTCTCAATTTGTTCAACCACAGTTGGTGGAAGTCTTCTAAGGTCTGGGTCAAAGGATTGCTCGGACAAGAACTTCTTCGATTGGTATTCGATGACGTTATTGTTTATCTTTTGTCGCTTCGTCTCGATTGAGCGAGAATCCATGGTTTCACTTGGCTCTTTACCTGTCTTGGCTGATTTTCTCGCTGGAGGCGAAGGAGTTACTGTCGGTTCTGTAGTTCTTTTTCTTTTTAGCTTGGGGGCTCCATTCAACTGCACATTTTGCACTGGCTCTGGTTCACTTTCCTCCTCTTAGTCTGATAAAGCGAAAAAGCCCTTCATCCAATTCGTTATCCAGCTCCTCGTAGGAGCTGATCTCCTTCTCGCTTCTGCAAAGCCCTTTTCCTTTTATATTGGCAGGCTTGCTGCTAGGTGGATCAGCAGCAATTCGACCAGTTATCAAATGTGCATCATCTCTAAAAGCTGATGAATCCTCAGCTTGGCTCTGCTCGCCTGCTACTTGCTCGTCATTCTCGGAACTTGTGAAGCTTTCAAGCTCTTCAGATGGTGGACTCGTAACTTCATCCACTGCGTTGTCCAGCTACTCTCCCTCTCTGTTCGCTGAACCCAGTGCCTGGGCATTAGCATCATCCTGGCAAAGTGCCAGCTGTGCATCATCTGCCTCAGCCTCAGGTTCCTCCACAAAATCTACAGCATCTTGCTCGTAGAGCTCGCTCATCAGATTCTCTCCAGTGAGCCACTCTTCACCGCTTGGCTTGACTACCACAGTAACACTTCCCTCAGCCATAGAAGCCTGGGGAGTTTCTCTGACTTTGGCAGTGTTTCGCTCTGCCTTTCGCTGCCTCTTCGCAGCGACCTCTTCTTCTTTCTTCTCTTCCTTTTCTTTCTTCTTTCTTTCCTTCTTCTCTTTCTTTTTTAACATTCGCTTGTTCTCCACCCTCGATTTTTCTAACTCTGCTTCCAATTTTGCCATTCGCTTACGCATTACCTCCGTGGCAGAGTCCTCTGGCTCAACGACCTTCTTTGCCGTAACCACTGTGGTAATGGGGACCTTCGCCCAACAGGCTCAACCATCTTCTTTTCGACAGGATGCATCTTCTTTGGCTCTGTAGACTTGACTGAACTGGCTGTTGGGTTGGCCTTCACTGCCCTAGAGATATTTGCTGAGCCATCCTCGTCCTGCAACCTCGTTCCCTTTTTCACAGAGGGCACAACTATCGTTTTGGTCACCGGCCTTGATTCCGTTTGAGGCTGTGGCTTCGCTGACTTTTTTAGCACAATCCTTGGTCTGATTCCCATAGAGGAAGTCTCAGATACTACGACACTGGCTTATGCTTCGCTTGATGTGTGCATACGCTGCTTCGCAGCCGCGAGCACACTAAACTTTTCTTTCTTGGCAGGCTTCTTGGATGAGGCAGAAGTGACGGAAATTCTAGAGGCCATTTGAAATCTTAGGAATTTGGGTTAGGGGATTGGAAATTAGGAGAAGCTCGGCAAAATGCAAGAATTGTGAGAGCTTTGAAGACTTAGAAGCGTAAAAAGGGAATAAATGAGAGGGCAAAGGGGATTTTATAGGCTTCGAGCTGCTAAACAACGAGCAGCAAAATCCTGATCGGTGGATTGAACTTAAAATAGCCACGTGTTCATCGAGATCTGGAGCTTTTACACTTGTCAACTAATGGATGACAGCTGGCTGTTTCGCTCCCGCGAACTTCCCAAATAAAATTTCGAATTGCATTCAACTTCCCTTTTAGACTAAATTTTCTTTGCTACTACATTACTCTAACCTATTGAATGAAATTAACAACAACTACATAAACCTAGTAATAAAATATGTACAGGGTTTTTGGTACTTACCTGGCCTGAAGATGGAGTGCTTAAATAACTTGAGAAAGACAAATCCGCCACTCCAGCCAGCTTGCTCGCTTTAGTTGTCAATTAATGCAGCAAAGTCCGCTTTCGTAGATTCTTCGCCATAATAATGGTTAAGTTTGTGCCCATTGACGAGAAATTTTGAGCTTTCTGAATCATTCTTTAGTGAAATTGCGTCGTGTGGATGAGCTTGGACAACTGTAAAGGGTCCTGACCATCTTGACTTTAGTTTACCAGGAAAGAGTCATAACCGAAAATTGTATAGCAAATTCATTCAACTTAATGCCCTCGTCGTGCCATCGCTTCGCTTTCTCTTTATAGAGTTTCTCATTTTCATAAGAAAACTGGCGAAGTTCAAGTAGTTGAAGCTTCCTTGTTGGCCCAATTCCATGCAAATCCATGTTGAGTTCTTTCGTCGCCCAGTATGCTTTATGTTCCAGCTCAAGCGGTAAGTGGCATGCCTTCCCAAAGATTAAGTAGAACGGAGACATCCCCAAAGGTGTTTTGTACGTTGTTCGGTATGCCCATAATGCATCATCCAACTTAACTGCCCAATCCTTCCTTGTGGGGCTAACTACTTTCTCTAAGAATTTCTTTATCTCCCAGTTGGATACTTCTGCCTGGCCGTTCGTTTGCAGGTGATATGCGGTCGCGACTTTGTGGCGAACATTGTACTTTTCCAAAATGGTTTCCAAGGCTTTGTTAATGAAGTGAGTGCCTTCATCGCTAATTATCGCTCGTGGGATACCAAACCGCAAAAAAATTTGTTTCTGTAAAAAACTAATGACTGTTCGCGCATCATTTTTTGCACAGGCGATGGCTTCTACCCACTTAGACACATAATCGACAGCCACCAAGATATATGTATTCCCATGGGAGTTCAGAAACGGTCCCATGAAGTCTATCCCCCATTCATAAAAAAATTATACTTCTAGAATGAATTTCAATGGCATTTCATCTCGTTTGCCTATGTTTCCCAATCGCTGACAAGCATCGCAGGACTTCACAAAATTGTAAGCATCTTTAAAAATACTAGGCCAGAAGTACCCGACTTGAAACCCTTTCGCAGCAGTCTTCGCCCCGCCATAGTGGCCAACATAGGCTACTCCATGATATTCAATGATGATCTCTTTCGTCTCATTTTCTGCTACGCAACGACGAATAATCTGGTCGGTGCATTGTTTATAAAGAAATGGCTCATCCTAGAAGTATGACTTCACATCATGTAAAAAATGTTTCTTCTGTTTGTAAGTCAAATCTGGCTGCATCAGTTCGCTTGCGAGGTAGTTCACAATATCAGTGAACCATGGTTCGCTTGCTTTATCATTGGTGCCTACTGCGCACAGTTGTTCATCTGGGAAAGCTCATTAATTTTGCAGTGTTTTTGTACTTCCTTCGCAACCTCCACCTAGATAAGTGATCAACAACTGCATTTTCACATCCATTTTTGTCAATGATCTTGATATCAAATTTTTGTAGTAGGAGTATCCATCTTAACAAACGGGGTTTTGCATCTGGCTTCTTTAGCAAGTACTTAATTGCGGAATGGTCCGTATAAACTGTTACTTTCACTCCGAATAGATAGGGGTGAAACTTTTCTAGCGCAAATATCATCGCTAAAAATTCCTTCTTGGTGGTCGTATAATTCCTTTATGCATTATTCATCATTCTACTTGCGTAGCACATCGGATGGATCAATTTCTCGCCTTGTGGTCGCAACATAGCTCCCAGCGAATAATCAATTGCATCACACATGATGCAAAATGGTTCTTTCCAATTAGGCGTTCGAATGATTGAAGCCGAGACCAAGGCATCCTTCAATGTTTGAAAAGATTTCGCGCACGCTAAGTGAAAAACAAATGGTTAACCCTGCACTAAAAGTTCACACAAAGGCTTAGCGATTTTTTAGAAGTCTTTGATGAATCTCCTGTAAAACCCAGCGTGGCCTAGGAAACTCCTGATGTCCTCATCATTTTCCGGTTGTTGTAATTTCGCAATAACCTCTACCTTCCCCAGATCTACTTCCATCCCCTTGTTAGATACCTCGTGTCCTAGCATAATCCCTTCAATTACCATAAAATGGCATTTCTCCCAATTCAAAACGAGATTAGTTTCTTCGCAACGCTCGAGCACTTTTCGCAAGTTTTCTAGAAAATCTGCGAATGACGCCCTAAACACTGTGAAATCGTCCATGAACACATCTGTAACGGCCCAGTCTTTTGTTCCGATTCCCCAGGTATGTTCGTTTGTTGATTCGATGGTTTGGTTGGGCCGTTAGGGCAGTTTGAGCTTCTAGGGGTATTTTTGGTAATTTGGCCTTCAGGGGTAGTCTCGTAATTTTCCAGGGTTCTGGGGTTGTTCTGCTAATTTATTGAGTTGGTTTCCCTTCGGTTTTAGGTTTCCAGAGTTAGCTTGGTCTTTTGGGAGTGTCAGAGCTTTTATTTATTTATTTGGGAAATCGAGAAGAAAAGTGCTTTCGCTAGGGTTTGAAGCCAGAACCTAGAGGGGACATGTGTCGCGATCCCCTTCCTCCCTTCCTTTTTGCCGAGGCCTATAAAAGGCTTGAGATACCCTTTTTCCTCTCTTTTGGCAAGCTCCACGAATTTCCTTCCTCTCTCTCCTTCGCCAAAGCCAAGCTTAGCCGCAGCAACCCAGCAGCCTTGTGCTGCCCTTCGACGAAGCAGAGCCTCCGCGAGCCTCTCGCGTGCGCCAGCAGCCGGTTTTCCCTTGCCGCAGCGCGCACGTCGCCAACATCCTTAGCCCCTTCGACCAAGCACGCCAGCCGCGCACCACAGCGAAGTCAGCGCCCGCGCCTTCGCCTTTTCTGCTGCGATCTCGCCTCAGCTCCCAGCGTCCGTGCCTTCGCTAGCCGCAACATGCCGCACGATGCCTTTGCCAGATCTGCCTTGGCTCGCCCAGTATCGAGTCTTTGCCCCAGTGCTCGTGTGCCAGCCCGCACGCGATTCTCCCTTCGCCACTCGCCTCGCCCCTCGCCCTAGCGAGCCTTCGTAAGATCTGCCGCAGGTTCACCAACTCCGCACGCCAACCGATCGCACGCTCAACCCCAGCGCTTAGCCTCTGCGCGCCTTTGCTCCAGCGAATGCACGCCTTCGCCAGCCTTGCCGCACGCGAGATCCTAGCTCACCCTTCACCTTCGCCCCGATCTGTAGCCCGCGCGTGCGCCAGCACTCTCTTCCACCCTTCGCACGCCCAGCACTCGTGCGCCCGTGCACCAGCAGCGACCCCCAGCGTCTGCACCCCAGCTCACCGAGCCTTTGTCCGGCGCCCGTCCGCACGCCCACGCAGCGCTGTTTGCGCATCTGCCGAGCAGCCTTGCAGCCCGCAGTCGAGAGCCGTCCGAGAGCTTGTGTTCTTCTCGGGTTTGGGTAATTTTCCTCTTCCCAAACCTCGTGCGTGATTGGTTACCTATTTCCGTTTAGCCGATAGATACTGATTAATTATTTATATTTATAGTTAGGTTGTTGTCTGCAGCTCTAGGAGCACGTTATTTCCTGTTGTTTTATCTGCTTGTTATCCAGGTAAGGATTCCTTGCCG
>JBBMKA010086386.1:0-13729 GCA_037833695.1 Sechiopsis laciniata | reverse complement strand
AAATTAGATTATTTTTAATATAATGAAGGGGAGCTCATGTTCTCATCATTTTTCTAAATTTTGTAGAGAAATAATATTATAATAAATATTAACTTTACATAGTATAAGAGATGAATAAGTTGGGAAACTTTTGTCCTTCAATCCTTTCCAATTGAAATATGAACTATTTATATGATTGAAATTAAAAAAAAAAAAAATTGAATAATAATAAATTACTAATTACAAAAGTACAACAAAAAATAGTATCAACAAAAATTAAGTTTAAAACAATATCTTCAAGTTGTAAGGTTGTAAGCCGAATTAAGATAATGATACGTGTCATTTCTTGCACAACTTAATGATAACACCAATATCTTTTGATTTTGTGATATGTAGAAGTTTGTGAAGAGTTTATGAAAACTACCAATTGAATAAAAAAGATTGAACAAAAAAAGATAGATCAAAGTGCTGAAAAAGAATGATCAAGACAACTCAGTTTATAGTAAAAATTAAAACTTTTTGAATTCTTAAAGTTAACTAATTCCATTAATTCATTATAAATGAATCAATGACAATTAATCAAAAGAACTTAATAGAATGCATTCCAATTTTTAAGATGTTTATATTTATTATTAGGTAATGTTATTAAAAATCCACCTCCCTAATTGCTTTTTAAAATCATTTTTCCGTTTTGTATGAATATTACATTTATTATTATCGTTTATTATAATAATAGTCATTATGTTTTTTCTTCTAATTTTGCTTCCAATATTTAAGATATTTAGTTATTAGCTTTTGTTATAAGAATTGTTGTTACTTTTTTGTTCTTTCGTTTTTTGCATGAGATATATATTTTTAATAATAGAATAAAATAGGTTTGTAAATATGTGACTTGGCTTAGGAGCAAAAATCAGTCTAAAATGATTTTTCCTCTAAGCCACATTGTATGGTAGATTAGATGTATATAAGAGATGAAAGTTACCACTTTTAAGATTTTACAATTAAATAATTTAAGCAACCCTACATTTTAGAAATTATGTAATAAAAGTAAAGTTAGATTCTAAAAAATATTTATGATTTTTTCAACTGTTTTCTAGAAATCAGTTTTTGCATTTACTCATTAAATTGGATTACATCAATTAGGGTGTGGACAATATGCAAGGACAAACAAATAGATGTTTTTTTTTAATGAGACTTAATTTAATTAGATAACATATCCCAAGGTATATAGGAAATTATATATATATATATATATATATATATATATATAAATGGGATAAATTAGTCTAAAAAGGCTTTTCACCTTAAGCTATACTTTACGGTTTTAAGTTAAGATTTAAGATTAAGGTAAAATTAAAATTTAAGATATATGACGTTTATTCAATTATAATTAAAAGTTAAAATAAAATTTAAATTAATTTTAATATTCTAAGTTACAATTTTAAAATTTTAAAAGTCGTCGATCAATCCAGATAAAAAGAACAAAATGTTCATAGTATATCTTTTTCACAAATAAAAATATTATTTGAGAGATATACCTAACCTACTTTTAAGATAACAAAAGTAAAAAAAATGTATTCAACAACTAAAATATATACTTTCATATTAGCAATATTGCTAGCACAAAAGAAAAAGTAAATTATAGTAGTTTGTTTCCTTAACATTGCAAGCGCAATGCTGTCAACAATGTATTTCGAAAATCTTAATAAAGTGAAAGTAAGAAACTCATAAAATTGAGATATATACCTTGAATAGAACTCATAAAATTGAGATATATACGTTGAATAGATCAAATTACTACAAATATTTAATAATAATTAACATCCAAAAAGATGAAATGTATAAATAAAAATAAACATTTAATATGTAAGAGTATATTTAGAATTTATAAAGAAAAATGAGTAGCCAAAAGTACAACAACAAAACAAATAATTACTCAAAGAAATCAAACTGCCTCACCATATCCTCTTTCATTTTACAAAATAAACATCATATTCAATTTCATCACAATGAAATTGAGTGGAATTGTAAGGGATCTAAAAAGACTAATTCAACTCATGTATCTCTTGCCATTTGAATGTAGCACTAACTTGTTGAGCTTCTTTGAAGATTAAAGAAATTCTTTAAAAAGAGCAATGAATTGATGGAAAAATTGAAGAAACGATGAAGGTCAAAGTGTTGTGGAAGAAATGAGAAAGAAAGTCCATTTTTATAATTGGAAATTGTAGGTTAAAAAACTTTTTAAATTCTAAAAACTTTTAAAATTTAACAGCGTAGGAAATTTTTTGGTGTAGAAAATCCTTCTATATTCCAACCTTTCAAAATCAATAAATCTATTATTTATTACTTAAGAACCATTATAATTAAATCCTTTGGCGTAGTAAATCCTTTGGTGTAGGAAATCCTTCTATATTCCAACCTTTCAAAATCAATAAATCTATTATTTATTACTTAAGAACCATTTAATTACTTAACCATTAACTATTTAATTTACTTTCAAAACTTGCGTCCCTTGAATTACTTTAGAAAGAAATAATAGTAAAACTCACACCCATTAACATCCGGAAAACAAAGGAAATGCATGAATTTAATAAAATGATTTTCTTAACAACTTAACAAAATATAATGGCATATTTGAAATTCTTAATAAAATGAGTGGGCTTAATTGTCTAAAAATGATTTTCAAATTAAGTCACACTTTAAGGTAATATGAAGTATGATATGATATGTTAGATTAAATTTTGTATAATACAATTATTAAATTAGATTAAAACTTTAAAGTATTATTAAATCGGTAGTTATATTCAGTTTCAAAAAATATATTGATTGTTATATTTAATAAATTATAAGAATATTTTATGAATTTTTATGTATTATCTCTTATAATCATGAATGTGTGTGTGTGTGTTTTTTTAATTTATAAATAAAACTCTATTTCATTAATCAATCTAAATGTTGTTATCTTGTGGGTGTATCTTGTATCGAACTTTGTAATAAAATCGAGAGCAACGACTTTGGAGTGCCAGGCGACCAAGTGTCACTAATAGGACCAAAGGTAGCCAATTGATGAGCAGCTATTTGTTAGAAAACATCAATTTATTGAACATGAACATGAGAAAAAATTACATGAAAGAGTATATGAAAATCACATTTGGGATCTAATTTCAATTTTGGTCCAAACTTAAATATAATATTTTTATCCCAATATTTCAATGATGGCTTCATTTTTGTGTATTTTTTAAATTTATTTTTATACGTATTTTCTTTTATTTGTTAGAACGATGGCGCTTAGTTTATGGTTCTCGAAATTTTAATTGCATTGGTTCGTTTTTTTTTTTTTTTTTTTATTGAACTAAAAAAAATCTTTAATTTACTAAATTGAATCAAAAATATTTTCAAACTAATTTTATGAATCTTCTTAGCTAACAAAGATGGAATTTAGAGATTTGAAAGAATAGGACAACATAAATCTTAACCCAACAAATTTATAGTAATTTACAGGTAATATATATATATATATATATATATGAAAATGATATTAGATTGTCATCCCCATTCCACTTAATAGCTCAAGAAAGGAAAAGAAAAATCTCCAAAATCCAATGAACATATATTGTTTAAAAGAGAAGAGAATGTAGTCTATTTGAAGCCAAACTTTGAAGCAAAGCAAAATAGAAAAGAACTGACACTCTGAAAAGCACAAAGAAAAAAATAATAATAATAAAAGATGGCTTGGCCAAAAAAGGCAAACCAATGGCTGAAGGCAACATTGCCAAAGTAAAATAAAATTACACAAGAAAGAAGCCCACTTGACATTCTATAAACTGGTAGTCCAATGTGCATTCTCAGTGCAGCAAGTGGTTTTATTTACACCTTCAACCACTCCAAGCAAGGACACAGCCCCCAACAGAACCCTGAGGGGTAGTAGTCCTTCCTGCAAGTAAACTTCCTTGCTCAATCCCACAATGTAGAAACTGAACGACCTTCCACGGTCAGCCATCGTGACACGTGTCACTGGTACGACCGAGATGATATGTCGTTCACATATCACCAGTGCAGCAGGCAAGATGGATGCTCGATCGGCAATGACTTCAGAGGAGAACTTGTTGAGAAAGAAGGAATCTGCGAAGAAAGCTGGAGAACGTTGATAGGCCTGAGTGTAGCATAACTGGACCCCTTTGGATCTGTGGAAAATTTCGTCCGGTACAGATGCTGCTCCACTCATGGCGCTTACTTTTCGAGTCGAAAGTGTTCTCCTGCAAAAGAAGAATTAATTTCTTCTTGTTGTTATACACATCTTTCAGCAAAACAGAATAACAATAATAGCTAAATAAACCATCGGATTCTTTTGTTTTCACTTCTGTTGCAGTCAAATTAATCTACAACATTGTAAGGAACTGAAAAATTGCAGTCCAACACACATTGCTAAACGTCTCTTTTGAAAAGTATTCATTGTAAGGAACTGAAGAATTTTCCATGATAAATCCAGAAGCACGTAAAAAATTTGAGTCATAGTTTAAATGGCACTAATAGTTTTCCTTTGGAGCTTTTTGCCGAGTCAGCTCGGGTACACTTCGACTATTTCCAAGAAACAAACCACTTGACCCTTCAACATTTGATTGTCAAGAAAATCTATAGAAAATTAATTTCTAAGTAGGTAAACATCATTGATTGAACCCATAACTTTCTGGTTCCTTAAGGTCCTCTCAACCACTCGACCAATCCATGATGATTGAATTAAACTGTAGTGACAGTTTTTTTTTCTAGAAGCAACGAACGGGGGATTTTTTTGTAATCCCCTTCCTCTTGACTTCGGGTTGACTTCTTGTTACTTTTGTATTTCACTTTGATCAAATGAACGTTACTCTTGTTTCCTATCAGAAAAAAATTAAAGCTGCAGGAACAGCAAGTTCTAAAAAATGTATCAGAATTAGTATGCAAACCATTTAAGAACAGCAATACTGCGAGTCAGAAGAGAACCACTGCTTTTGCACGTCTTGCACTTAATTAGGCCGCGAGATCCGCAGGTTGCACAAGGAAGTTTTCACTATTTTTTTAAGAAACAAGAAACAGAAATAGTTATCAAACACATTCTTGTTTTTTGTTCTAAATAAAAACAGGAACAAGAAATAAGAAACAAGGAACAAGAAACGAGAAACAGGAAACGAGAACGTTATCAAACGGGCCCTAAGCAGCGCAGAGAAATTTAAGTAGGATAGGATCATAAAATTCCATGGTAAGGGCCTTTCGAGTTCAAAGCCCTTTTATCGAGTATACATCAAAGGTGTTAATAAGTCTCATGTAAGAATGCAATAATCCAACATGAGAATCTATCGATGCGATAAGTGAGAATCTAATGATAAGTAACTCACATGGTGTCAGATCCATCTTTATGAGCAATCAAACCCCGACCATAGCAAGAAGGGCATTGAGCCATATGATTTTATACATAAAATCCAGGTTCTTGATTTGCGTTACATGTCGGGCATACAAGATCTCCTCGTCCTGTACAGACTGCACAGATTTTGAATGCAAGTGTTAAAACCAAAAGATAATGAGCCCAATACTAAATGCTTAGCACTATCTTCCAACCCATAAAATCTCCAGTCTAGTTTGTAGGTATCATCAAAAGATTGAAGTCAGAAATTCAAATTCAGCACAAAACTAAAAGAACTTCAATAACTACAAATTTAATTTCAAGAGTCCTCAACTGAACACTTCTCAACTGTTTCTGAATGAGGAATCCTTTTCCTTGATTCATTATAAGGTACAAAAAGAAGTGGGAACTCAGATTTCAAATCTAATTTCCAAACTCCAAGTACAGGTCCATTGTTACTTCCATCAATCGCACCACCACTATATGGCTCAGTTTCTTTTATTACATCCCTTTCCTTTATAAAAGTATCCAGAGTTCCCACATAAACTTTACAGTCTTCAACAGCACGAATCTTCCACCTACGAGCAGGACGACTTCCCCAGCAGCAGCGATGACCGACATGATCAATAAGCAGTTCTCTTATCTCCACATCATACAAAATTTGTCTGGACAAAGAACAATTCGAAAGCCACATTAATGATTTGCCATTGAAAGATGGGCTTGATTCTTCCCAATGAAAGAAAGGTGTTCTCTGAAAACTATTTTTAGTAAAGAGTTATCTACTTTTTATTAGAACCAAATTGATGTAAAAGAATGTTTGAATAAAGCTTTCTTCAAAGTTATTTTCTTTTGTGTCTATTGGGTATTTTCACAGATAATCTATACCTACAAAATACAAGTGCCAAAAGGTGGAATTTTACAAGTCATTGAATTACAATTTTCAAACGCATTTCATGATACAGGAACAGAACTGTTTTGAGAACAGCCCCTAAAGCTTTTGAGTTAATTAAGATACATGAAAAAGTAAGTGAGCAAACAAGAGATTTTATTTTTGGAAAACTGGGCAAACAAGAGATGAATTTGAAAGCACAGATAATTAATGAGTGTATTGGCGTTAACCAGTTAGTTTGAAATGACTTTTCAAGTACTCGAAAGTCATTCGGTACTGGTCCTAATACGATTTTTCATGCCAACATTATTTCTGTCTACTAATTCTAATATTTAATTCAGGCTACAATCATATTTACCAACTTAATCACTATATTCCAATCACTGTCATGTGTCAATTTTCGATAGAAACAAACTAATTGCCACCAAATGGGAATGTGTACATGATCTAAATGAATGCTCATTACCTTCCAATTTCATTATTGGTTCGACTAACTTCTCCTCCATATCCACCTTGATAAAAAAGAGCTTGATCTGCAATAAATAACCATTCATTAAAATTTTCACTAAACAGACGCACAAAGTCTACTGATTATTAGCTATGTCCATAATCTCTCTCAAATTTTCTTCTTTTATGACCCGGGAACTTAGAGCTTAAGCTCTTCTAAACTCGGGACACCACCGACCCGTCCCTAGGTTGCCGCACCGGGATAATCTCTCTCAAATTATTAATAGTATTGTTGAGATATGCCTTAAACTATTTGATGCCCCATGACTACTTAGTCGAGAGTCTCGTTTCCTATTCAGCGAGTCGAAATATGTATTTGGGCCTATTTTGTAGCAGGAGTTTATAAAACTGCACCATATAAACTCTCTTAAAACCCTAACTCCAGTTGATTGACGTTCTGAAATCTTGTATCTCCGAATTAATAAACTGTTGTCCACTCTGCCCGTGGACGTATCTAACACATCGTTAGCTACGTAAATCTTTGTGTTATTGCCTCACATTTTATTTACAATTTTCGTTGACGGTTAGTTTCTGATTTCATAACAAGTACACATCAAATTTCTAATCATAACCAGGAGCAAAAATCTTAGTCCAAATCAGAAAACAAAATGAAAAATTCAGGTCCCGTTTGATAACCATTTGGTTTTTTGTTTTTGGTTTACAAATATAGATAAGATCTAGATATCCACGTAGAAGAAATTATATGGTATGATACTTGTTGTAGGCTTAAATTTCAAAAATTAAAAACTAAAAACAAAATGATTATCAAACGGGCCCTCAGAAATTGAGTAACATCATGAATGACTAAATCCTCTATGTGCGAAAAGTAAAGGTTCCATACAAATTGTTCACAATCATTGACACCAAGTGAATTGTTCTTTCATACCTCTAGGATCAGGGTCCGGCGAACTAAGCAATGCTGCGTGAAGAGAAGGCGGGTAATAATCAGAAACGTTAGGCGCCGATCGAATTTCTTCAACGCTGATTTGGGTTCCTGCAAATGAATCCGTGGGATTCGCTGATCCTGTTCCTCTCAAGTACTGATAATGATTCAATTCGCTTCGATTTTCTTCCCCAATCAAAGATGAAAAACAGTCAATTAAGACGCTAAAATTTTGAATCCCTTAGAGAATGAATGAGAGTGTGTAACTGAAAGCAGAGGATCCTCCATGTCCGTATCTTCGTGGCCACAATTTGGGGGTTGAAGAAATTAGCTTAATAACGAGCTCGTTTTATTCATAGCGAAGAAATTGATCGAGTTTGGATTTGATCATGTTCATATCTTGATAGGCTTGCTTGTTTTTTTTTGGGTCCACGTTTTCATTGAATTATTTTCATGTCTGTCGTCTTCCGTTCGGTTGGTTCATTATTCTCTGATTCTTAGCCAATTCAGTTTCGTTCGTTCTTTCTCTTTTGTTTTGGTTTGAGTTCAACAATTATTGGAGATCAGGGAATTTAATAGACATACAACTATATCTATTAAATCGAATGGGTCGGTAACGCGATTATCTGATTTGGTGTTAATCTATTTTCACCCCACGCTATAGATATTTATAATTCACATTCCCTAATTAAGATGTTATTATTGTTGCTCAAAAGAATTAAAATAACATTTCTTAAATAAAAATTTAGCAGATTAGTGTAATCTAAAAAAATTATAAATATAATCAATTTTAAATTTTTTTGAAAATATAAATACAATATTAATAAATATTTATAATACCAAAATATATTAATAACTACAAATGTATTTTTTTTAGAATAGTAAAAGTAAATGTTTTTAATCGATTTAAATACATTTTGATTGTGCTACTCTAAATAATTCTATTTTTTATTATATACTTTTAAATGGCTAACGTTAGTTGATATATTTTCAATAAAATTTAAATTAATTTATATGAAAAGTTTGATTGAAAGAAGTAAAAAAGAACTTTAATCGAATTTTTTTCAATAATAATAATAATTTTAATATGTTATGAGTAAAAACTAGGTAAGTATAGTGATTTCAAGTATCTCAAATAGGCAACGAGACCTATGTAAGGAAGTTCAATATATTGAGAAAGGAATTGGGCCAGATTGTGTCCAACTTGAGGAAGGTGAATAAGGGCAAATCAACCCACGAGGTTGTCGGCAAAAGATCGACCCAGGGTGGGTCGTTCCAAATGTCGACCCTCTCGATGGTCAGCTCGAGCCTCGACTCACCCTACCTCGTAATGCACCACCTCTTTCTTGCCCACCCTCCAGGTTCGACCCGAGTATAAAGTTTATTTTGAATTTTTTTTGAAAAAAGAAAATGTCAATGGTCAATAATCAACCATTGACCAAAGGAAGGAAAAAATGAGAATTGAGGAGGTGGCCAAAATATTGATGTTTTGGCCAAAAGGGGTAGTGTGACACGTGGAGCAGGAGGTAGCCCACAAACATGGTCATTTGAGGTTGGTTTACACGAGATTTGAAGTGTTTTCTTCATTTTTGTTATTCATGTGTCTTGCTTTGTTCTCCAACGGGAGCTTCGACAAACCATTTCTCTCATTTAATGGTCGAATTCAAGCAATTTTGAGGATGTAGAAAATCTTGTGCAATCGATTTTTCCTTTCTAGCAAGTTTTACTGGAAGAAGCTCACCTCCTCACATTTCTCTGAGTGATGAGTTCGTGTTTGATATCACGCTTTTAGGGAGTCGAACTAGGCATGTGCTCGTGGATTTTACTTTACAATCGAGTGGGTCTTTTCAAATTTCCCATTTATTTTTATTTGGAAATCTGAAGCGAAGAGTGACGTGGTTTCTTGTCTGAATTTAACCTCTTATCTTCGTAATTTCAATTACGAGTGCCATTACGAATGCCTTCTTTTAAAATTTAGTTATGTTCATAGCTTGATGTAATTTATGATATATATATATATATATATATATATATATTTTATGTCGAGTTAGTGCACATTCAACGAATTGTTTGGTTGATAGAGAATTATATGTTGGACTTATGAGTAGGAAATGAGAGTTTTTTGTGTAACTCATATATGTGTGATATGCTGGTAAGTAGTTGAGGGTTGCTACTTTGATGCTCACCTATGTTTATTGAATGATCATGTGTAAGTTTTAATGTTTGGAGTAATCTCATTCTATGTATAGTTATAATTTTTCATACTTCATGTGAGGTTGTTCATGTTATGGTATTCAATGATAAACTTGGTGCATATGCGTGGATAATTGGATGAGATTTAGCATTGAAGTATTCCTTATGTCACGCTCCATATTTTCATCACGTCTTTTTGGGTACTATTTTATTTCAAAAGAGCAGATTTTTCCTTGTTATTTATTTATTTGTTGAGCTTAGAGGTATTTTTGTACATTTGTCGTAGGGCTTATTTGCAAATTATCCATAGTTTGGGTGTAATTTCATAGTTACGGGAAGTTGGGGGCCAATTTATAATTTTGCATGGTTGGCCATAAGGTTAGAAGAGAGTGTTGACATTTGAGCCAACACTTCATACTTAAAATTTTAGAATTATGACCCCCGTCCCATTTCTTAGTCGTCTAACACTCTAAAGGAGAAAGAGTTCACTTTATCGTCGCCTTCACGTCGTTCACTCACACTCCCTATCTGCTTCACCTTGTAGTCAAGAGCCCCTAAGTCGCTGCCCTTTGAAGATTCACTTGGACTAATGATTAGCCTTCCTATAGTGATAGGCGTTGGAAGTAAAATAGTAAAAAAGAATTAAATCGTATGGGAATTAAATTGAAGAAAATTGAGTCAATAATTTTATTCTTTATTGGGTATTGGTTTAGTTCCACTTTTTTCTAATAAATTGGATCAGATTGTTTCTTGATTTGCCTTTAAAATCAAGAAAAATCAAGCCAATGGTTTTTTTTTTTATTGGACATTAATTCGGTTTCTTTTTTTTATCAAATTGGTTGGATAAATTCGATTCTCAATATTACCCCTAACCGTAATTATGGAAGAAGGGTGTTCAAAATCAAATACTTTGAAGATAGTTGTTGAGCTAACATTTATCAAAATTTAATTTAGGATGGTGTGAGAAATAAATGAAATTATGTCGAGGAAGAAGACAAAGATATTAAAGAAGATGGAGTATATTTTTCTTTCTTTCTAAATGACAATTGTGTCGTTTAGGGTGTTCAAATAACCCTAATAAATCGAACCAACTCAACTCAATTTGACTGATTGAATTGGATTAAATATATTTTTATTTAAGATTAATCCGAGCTAACCTGAATTGATTATTTAGTTTAGAAAATATTTTTTTAACCTATAACATAATTATATATGCATATATTTATTTTATTATTATTTTTAGACTTTTTATTTTTCAATATTCTTTAATTTTTTTTAGCACTTCTTTAATATTTTTTAAGTCTTTGTAATGAATATATCATGATAAAAATATATAATCAAATTATGTCATCTATTTTTATTGATTTTAATTATCTATTGATTTTATAGAAGTTTTTAATTATCTATTTCATTTATGTTCTATAGTTGAGATTTTCCACATGAACCATGAATGTAGGGCTATTGGTGGATGACTTTTGATTGAATATTTTACGAATTTAATATTTATATTAATTTCATTACTTTGATATGATAATTATTAGTGATTGTATTTTATTTATGTATAGTTCACGACTAATTTGGTAAAAAAATATTCACAATTGCAGTTAGGGGTGCAAGACAAAACCGAAAAACTGACCAAATCGTTAAAACCGACCGAAACTGACATTGGTTCAAACCAAAACTGAATTTATTGGTAGATTTCGATTTTATAACAAGGAAAACCGAATAAATTCGGTTCGGTTTCGATTTTGTGTGATTGGCCTCGGGTATAAACCGAACCGACCGATTATATTGTAAATTCAAATAACTTTAGAACAAAACTGTGCTGTAGCTCAAGTGGTGCCAAAACCGACCGATTGGCCTCGGGTATTGGATTAATTTAAAAATATTCTTGAAACGGTACGAAAAAAAAAAAAATATATATATATATATATATATACACTTGTAATATTATTTAAAACAATTTTGGACATTCTATTTTAATTATATACACTGTTTTTGGAATATTAAATAAATTGTTAGAAATAGAAAAATATAGGGAATTTACTTTCATAATAATTTTTGGGCCTTCTATTTTAATTATAATATATTTTTTTTTTGTAAAATATTTCCTGAATAACATATTTAGGTGATTTTTTTTTTGCCCTCTTCAAAAACCTCTCCAAATCTTTTTTTTTCTTTTTTTTTAGTACAAAAACCTCTCCAAATCTACTATATCACAGCTCTCTCTTCGTTCACAACTCCTGTATTCCTCAGCTGATTTTTCAGTTTCTTTAATATAAACATCAACGAATTTGCAGTTAAATTGAACTGCATCAATTGATTGTGATCGGTTCCTTTGTAGTTGAATTCATAAACTAGAAATTATAAATTGATTTTTCAAGAGAGGAATTGCATTAAATTGATTGTGATTGGTTCCTTTGTGGTTGAATTCATAAACTAGAAATAATAAATTGTATTTTTCAAAGAGAGGAATTGCATTCAATTGTGATTGCTTCCTTTGTGGTTGAATTCATAGACTAGAAATAATAAATTGTATTTCTCAAGAGAGGAAATGTTTTTTTTAAACAAAGTAGAAGTTTTTTTAGGGATTTTTTTAGTACAAATTTGGGGGAGGGGGCAACATACCTTAGCACTATTGCTATAAAATAATATAAGAATTAAATACCAATTTTTAGGATCGAACCCATGATCGACGTGGAGTTGAAATGATTTTACTACCAAATAAGATTTTTTTTTTAAAGAAATTAGCCTAGATATTTAAGTTTTTTTTTTTTTTTTAGTTTTAATAGCATATTTCTAGTTGATTTTTATAAAATACTCCTATTATCCCAATTTTGAAAGAGGAATATTTGAATAATGTATATGTAATGCCCGCCACATGACAACAATTCATTGGTTAATATTTTTATTTTATTTTATTGTTTTTACCACTTTTCTTCGTCCGTCCGCACCTTTTTTTTCGTTTCTTCTTTCATCTCCCATGGCTTCAATGGGCATTTCTCCCCCATGTTCATAGTTTACAAGGATGGTCGCACCCACAAGCTCGTTGGATCCGACTTTACCCTCCCTCTCTCACCGGATTTCCTCTATCAACTCTCTCACCGGATTTGAGTCCAAAGACGTCCTAATCTCGCCGGAAACTGCCGTCTCTACTCGGATTTACAAGTCCAAGCTCGATTTGTAGCCTATCGGAAGTTCGAGGAGACACATACTATTGAAAAAAAAACATAATCAAATTTTTTGTCGGAATAGAGAAAATAAACTTTCACAAATTCACCATGAAATAGGAGTGTACCGAATGACACAAAATACGATCCATGACCATTTGGGAATTAAAAAAAAAAACCCTCAGCGCCGCCCTGTACAATTTGTTTTCTAAGATCCGCAATCTCTGCTCGGCTTTGTTTTCTAAGAAGAAATGGGTGTCTTCAATGCGGCCATTGGAGCCGATTTTCCTTGAGGCTTCAACCCAAATCTTTCCGACAATTCCCCAAATTCGTCCATTGCAGGCGTAGTCTTAAGATTTCAACTACGAATTTTTCTTCCTATTAAAGCAAATCCAATGTTCTTGAAAGCAAAAGGGAGCAAAAATCAAAACGGAAGAAACAGGCCAACAACATAAAATTGGAATCCAGGAGAGGGATGGATTAATTACAATGTTTTTGAAATGCAAATTCTAAAGTGGGAGAGGACAAAGAATTAAAGGGGAAGAAAACTATCAAGCCATCGGAGATGAAAGAAGAAATGAAAAAGAAGGGGCGGATGAAGAAAAGTTGTAAAAAAATAAAATAAAATAAAAATATTGACAAATGAATTGTTGCCATGTGGCAGGCATTAAATATAAAAAGTGCCCAGACATTATTCAAATATTCCTCATTTGAAATATGGCCTAAAACTG
>JBBMKA010086375.1:0-13731 GCA_037833695.1 Sechiopsis laciniata | reverse complement strand
AACCATATTTATTTTCGTAATTATTTTATGAAAATGGCTAACGAGTATAATTTTTCTTCTTTGTATGTTTTTATATATATATAATGATGATGATTTGACTGATGATACATTACTTATGTGGCACAATATTATCTTTATATGTGTCAAAAAGTATGCTTAAAAAACATACAAAGAAGAAAAATTATACTCGTTAGCCATTTTCATAAAATAATTACGAAAATAAATAACTTCTAAATTATTTAGATTTATAATTATTAATATATTTTAATACTATATTATAAAAACTTATGAATACCAATATTTGTATTATAAATTTATGAATACCAATGTTATATAAAAGTATTTAAAAATATTTAATATCAATAATTATATTTGTTTTTTTTTTTTTTAGATAAAAATAATCATATTTATAATTATTTTATAAATTTAATTAATGATGTAAGTTTCTTATTTAAGAATGAACCTGCAAAGGCGAATAAGTAAACACGTAAATCAATAATAGTAATGCATAGTCAAGATTATCCATTAATATATATAAAGAAAAGAAAAGGCTACAATAATGTGGAAAAAGGTAACTAGATACACTATTTAAGAATAAAAAGGGCAATATTCTCAAACAAAAAAAAAAAAAAAGGGCAAGGAGGTCGAAGTAATCACATGAGGAAAGGCGGTTTCTATGGAATGTTTTAGGAAATTGGAATCCATATTTGGTAATCAGAAAAAGAAAGAAGTTATGGCTACATATTTTTCCGTGAGAGACACCTTAAAATAAGGTGTATGATTATTTATATATATATATATATATATATATATAATTATGTTGAAAAAGAATATTCAAATTTATAATCTTATAGTTATTACATGGTATATAATGTCGTTTAGAACTCTATTTTTATTGGCAAAATTATAATGCGTGTGATTCTTATGTTAGTAAACATTTATTTTTATCAATTTTTAACTTTTATTGGCCTTCATTTTAAGTGGTCAAATTACTTTTCAAAATAATATAATCACTCATACACTATTGTGCATTATCTAGTAACGATTTCCCAATTACTGTTCATCTTAATTCACTAAAAGAAATCAATCAAGCCTTCTATCATCACTTATATCTTCTTATCGTCTTTTGTGTTATTTTTTTAAACATTTTATTAGAATTTCATTTAGAAAATTATCATATATTAAATTTAATACCAAAGTCAATTTGTCTATCACTAAAGTAAATCTAAGCCAACAATAATTAACCTATATTTTCGATATATATTTGAATCTACAACTCCATATAATAATTGTTATACTAAAAAAAATGTCTACCTTATTAATCAAATAAATGACACTAATTAAAAAGAATAACTCAATTTATAATCATTTTGCTATGAAGAATAACATCACCAATAAAATTGCTCCTATATTCTGCTATCAAACATAGACCCTACTCCTCAAACCCTATACAAAAACCAAACAAAACTCAATTTGGTATACTCAAAACCCCACAAACAAACAAACAAACAAAACAACACATTAAACAAAAAGTGTAACATTTTCAAACAAAAAAAAATGTAACAAATTTCCCAATTTCACTTCCAACCTTTGAATTCAAACATCACCATTATGAATCTCCAACAAGCCACATCCAGTCAACTCCAAAGCCCTGTCAGCTTCTTCGTCCCAATCAGTCCTTGTCAACGCCGCCACCATCGCCACCGCACACGACGCCTGCGCCGCCAGCAGCCCAATCCACAACCCCTTAAAATCCCAACCGCCGTAAAAGCTCAGCCATATCGCCGCCGGCATTCCGACCAAATAAAAACACCCCAAATTTATATTCGCCCCCAATTTCGTCCTCGCCGTTCCCCTCAAAACCCCACAGCCCGTCGTTTGCGGGCAGTTCCCCAGCTCACAAAGCCCAATCACGGGCAGCACCAAAGTCGTCAATTCAATAATTTTCGCATCATTTGTAAACATTGTAGCCCAAACATTCCGTACATTAAAAGCAAACATTAACGCCGAAAAACCCAACAAAAAGCTAAAACAGAGCCCAACAATGGCGGCCAATTTCGCTCTGTTTGGCCGATTCGCTCCCAATTCGTTCCCAACTCTTGTCGAAACCCCAACGCTTAACGACGACGGAAAAATGTAAATCAAAGCCGTTGTTTGAATCAAAATCCCCATTGAAGCAACGGTTGATTCAGGATTCAACATAAACCCACTTAACAAAATCATGATTTCATACCACCACCATTCCAAACAAACCGAAACGCAGCTCGGAATCGCCAATTCGAGAAGCGATTTCCATTCTTTGAAACACTCCGACGAGAATCCCGGCCAGGTTTTCTTGTACACGCCGGAGATCAAAACGAAAACAATCAAAGCTCCGACGAGGTTGAAATTCGTCCATACCGATCCCAAAGCGACGCCGTAAATTCCCAAATTAAAAACAGAGACGAGGAGGTAATTAATTGGGATGTGAAAAAGAATGGCAAATCCAGCGCAGTAAATTAAAGGGAGGTTAATCGATTGACAACGAAGGTAAATTCGTAAAGGGTGAAGAAAAGATAACGCGATTAAATCAGGGATTGAACAGAGGATAAAGGAATGAGCTGAATTTGCGATTCTTTCGTTTTGGTTGCAAAAGAGAAGGATTTTCTTCATGTTTAGCCATAAAATCGAAATGGGTATTGATGAAATAAGAAGAAGAATGATTGTTCTTTGAAGGGTAAGGCCCAAAAGCTTGAATTTTTTAGCCCCAAAAGCTTGGTTGCAAATGGGTTCCATTCCAATGGCTAAACCGGACAAAACAGAGTAGCCGGTTATATTAGCGAACCCGATTGCTAGCGAACCGCCGGCCAAGGATAAACCGCCCAACCGGCCGAGAAACAACATGGAAATCACCGAACGAGAATACATCAAAAATCCGACAAGAATCATGGGAAGTGTGATATCGATTAAGGATTTGCATTCTTTGAGAACAAAACAGAGGAATTGAAATCGGTTTGGGATTTTCGTCGAAATTGTTGGGTTTTCAGAAATCAGAGGAGCTAAAACTGACATTGTTGGAAACAAAAACAGGGGATCCACTTTTTTTTTTTTTTTTTTTTTCTTGGTTATGAAAAAAAATGAAGGATTAGGAGTTTTTGTAAATGGAGAATCGAGATGATGAAATTTGTCAAATATTGAAGTGAAATAAGGTTTGAATTATTCTTAAGGCGGTGTTTTAAGACCATAAAAATGACACTGTTGGGGCCTGCAATGGAAAAAATAAAAATTAAAAAAAATAAAGAAAATTCAAACAGAGATGGAAAGAAACAGAGATTATGTAAAGACCTAATTAGATAAATGGCGGTATTTATTGCCTAGAAAATTCCACATAAAGTTGCCGATGAAAAACCATTGTACAAAAAACGAACAATCTTGACTTTATCTTTTTTGAGAATGGAACAATCTTGACTCTTCAAGTCAGATTGTCAAAAGAAAAAAAAAAGAAAAAGAGTTATATTTTTATGATTTTGTTTGTGTTAATTAAGTTAATTTTTGAATTGCATAATCTCTTTTTTGTTTTTTTTAGAAACGCATAATCTCTTACTTTTTGAAGTTAATTTCGAACTAATAATTATATATATATAGATATATATTTGTAAGATTAATTAATAGCTAAGCTTTGAAGAGGAAATATAGTATATACATAATTTAATTCTACCAAATCAAAAAAAGAAAAGAAAAGAATTTATTTGATTTGAATTGTTCTAATACATAATGAATGAGTTGGTAATGCCTTAGTTGTCTTTATTTGTGGTAATTCATTCAACTTCATAGTTGTGGATTTGATCATAAAAATCGATATTTGATTCTCATTTTATTTGAAAATAATAATTTACTCTCCATATGAGATTTGTGGTTTCTCTTTCTCAATTTTTTTTTTTTAAAATAAAAACTCTAATACATAAAGTTTAATTGATTGATAGATTATATTTATAAAAAATGATTGATGGATTGAAACAAATTTAAATTGGTCTAAAAAATTTGAGCCAAACTAACAATTAGGTCCAAACTATGTATTCACCTACCATTAACGAAGGTATAAAAAAAATTATCCTTTTTGAGTTTTTTGTTTATATTTAATGAGATATTAATATATTCATGAATTGTTGCCATTGGTTATTGTCCGAGAGGACAAAATATAAAGGATTGGACGGTTAAGTCATCACTTTTTCCTTTTTTTTATTTTTTTTGAGGATAAACCGTGTATTAAATTATTAATGCATGAATTGGGCTGTTTCCCAATTGTTAAAATTCAAGAAATATAATTTAATGCGGTGTTGAAAATAATTAATGGTATTGGACCCACGGCGTTTTCCTTTTGGTTTCTGAATTACTAAAATGGTATTGTATTTTGATTTTACTAAGCATAATAATGTGGGAGGGAATTTACCAAAATCAGATAGTGTGTGTCGAAAGATTCCTTTTTCAAATAAAAAAACAACGAGTTCTAACGTCTCGTGTGGTGCTAATTTTTGGAAAATATTTGAACTATTTATTGTTTCAAATCTCTTTTTTCTCTAACTCCTAGTGGTTGTTTGTTTACCATATTTAAAAATGGTTTAAATTAAATGTTATTTTGAATAGTTAAAAATTGAGAGTTATAGTCAAAAAATTCGTTTGGATGTGATTCTTAAGTAGAGGAGTTAGACTCAAAATTTTCTTTGGATGTAGATTTAAAATGTGTAGTTATTTTGAGTAGTTCAAAAAATGATGATTAAAAATGAATAGTTAAAAATAAGTTATTTTGATTTATTTGAAATGAATGAATGAAAATGAATGATTAGAAATGATTGAATAATTATAAATGAATTGTTATAAATAAATGACTAGAAATGAAAAATTGTTTTCAAAAGTAAAAAGGAGGAGAAGTTGGTAAAAACTGGTTGGGATGTAGATTTTCGAGAAGGAATTAATATATCCTCAGTCTAAATCTTTCTTAAATATGACAAATAAACACCTCCCAAGAAAATAGAGAATGATTTACATAATAAATAACAGGTTCCAATATATATTATAAAAATGTTGAAGGCCTCTAATATTTTTACTACAAGATAAAAGTGAATATTTTCAACTTAATCTCGAAATATGATTCCAGTCTATATATGTTGTGTGTTCTGATTGTTTTTTAACTATGATAATTTTTATACAACATTCATTTTTCAACTAGTTTTATTCAGGAAAAGGATCAGCACATATATTCACATTGATCGGATATATTATCCAACCTTAAGAATAAATTCTCATAACTTTGATTGTTATTATCCAAAAAAGCATCATATCTATGGGCGATATCATGTCTTACTTTCATAGATTCAAAACTTTCTTTCCTAAAACTTTAGTTGCATTACCAACAATTTTTCTCTCTAACAAAGTACACACAAACCATTCAAAGACACTCCCAACAAATCTTTGCCTCAAACAAAGTACACCAAAGTCCTTCGAAACTTGTGTTATTTATTCTACACCGAGTGACTACACCCACTTGTTAGATTAGGAGCATGACTTTAATACCACTTCTTCGGGACAACGATCACCATATATTTCTACATTAATATGGTATAGTACAATGTGACCATAAACCTTCATGATTTTTTTTTGTTGTTCATTAACTAAAAGATCTCATATCAACAAAATTGTTGTCCCTTATTTATATACTTAAGACCTTCTCGTTATCTTAACAATATGTGACTTAACCCATTCCAACAAACTTCCAAATAATCAAATCATTTCGTTTTGTGGATCTAGTAAGTGTATTTATCTTAATCAAAGAAAAATATTAATTTTTAACAACAATATCAATGCATATTTTATATGAATGCGGAAGATCTCATATCGGGGAACTATTGTTACAAAACAACAAGAAAAAAAAAAAAATCAAATCGCCTGAACATTAAAATTGATGATATAAGGAGAAAAAAAACAATTTATTCCACATGAATGGAGACATCAATAAAAATTTAATCCTAAGATTCGGCGGCAATATATTTTCATCAAATTAGATATAACACAAAGAAAAAAACAAAAACTATAAAAAAAAAAAAAAAAAAATCAAATAATTTGGTCATAGATCGAAATTAATATGTTATCGATTTGTTTGTCTTCTGGTGTTTGCCTTTAACTTTGCTACTGCAGGTTCGAATATTAATGTTGTTGATTTTATTAATAAATAATCTACTTTATCACTATTATATAAAGTTCAATAGACCCTTAGATTTAGGTTAAAATTTATCACTTACTATTTAAGATTTGATCTCTCAAATATAAAGTGTGGTATCATCTTCTCCCTTAATACGATCTTCTCTATTCTTTCCTACAATAACTTTTTCTACCATTTTTTAAATTATATTACGGTATCAAAAACCCACAATGACATTTTAAAAAATAAAACATGAAATGCGCCAAAAAAAAAACTACTACCTAAGATGTACGAGGTTTTGATCCCAAATAACCCACAAAATAAAATCATGAAATGTCGATATCACATGGAAAATACCTCATTTTTCTTCATTATAATTGTATATTATATTTTAAGATTTTCAACTATTATCATTTTTTAAATGAGAAAGCAATTTGTTGTGACGACCATAGATTGTTATGATTTGTTTTTTTTTTTTTTTTTGAGTACAAGTTGGAGGAGGGGATTACAAATATCGATTTTAGGGATCGAATTCGTGATGATAGAGTAGAAATAGATTAACACCAAACCAGATAACTAATCGCGCCACCGACTCATTCAGTTATTAATTATGATTTGTAATACTTAAGATTCCTCACATTTATATGGTCATCTAATAGAGACTTCTATACAACTCTTTTTAACCATGACTTATTGAAATTTCATCCATGGGGATGCAAATTTCAATGGGAATTAATTTCCTTGGTGGGAAAATGTGGTGGGACTTGGGAAGAACAAAAAGTCGCCATTGAATTGATCAAATATTTAGAATGGGTTTGACTTTAAATTAACTTTTTCTTTGGGGGCTGAAAGAGAAAGGATTTTGTAATTTGTGCAATGGGGAGTTCATGTATTATATAGTCTAAATATTTTTATATATTTATGTCCCGTGTGGATTTAAATCTTTCTAGTACGTACCTGAATTTGTTTGATCATATCTCCCATATTCATCTTTCCATATTAAGTAAAGGTATGAAGTACAAATTTTAAATATATGTCTAAATATTTTTTTTTTCTACGACCATGGTGTTGAATGTATTATCATCAAACAATAAAATTATTAGGTCACCAACTATTTATGTTGATTCGAGTTTATTTCTTATAAGACAAGGTTGATTTGGGTTTAAATCGATATAAATTAGAAGCTTATTATTTTAACCATTCAAGATAGACTAAATAATTAACATTCAAGAATTAAGTACTACATGTACAGTTTAATAATTAAGAGATTATAAATTCGAAATCTCACATTAAATATTATTAAACTAAAAAAAAACATTCTCATCGATGCCAAACTTGTAGGCAATTAATCAATAGCCGGCCAAATACAAAATGTTAAACATGACGATTAAGATGATAATCTGTCATTAGGGAAATGGCTTTGTTATAACAGCTATAAGGTATTTGAGCTGCTTTCTTCCAAAATATTTAGGGAAACAAAATGATCAGGTTTCAAGATTTTTAGAAGCCAAAATTTACAAAAAAACTATATGGAGTAGATTCCAATTTTGCATAAATCATAGAGGAGTGGCTAAGATATTTGAGTAAAAATTAAAACCAAACAAAACTTTTCCAATTATAGGAGTGAGTAGGATTGGGGATCAAACCTATAACTTGACGGTGAAGAATACCTATCATTTATAATTAGTTACCATTCTCTTTTTATTTTTTTTATAAAGAATTAAACCATTTGAAAAGGAAAAACTTTTTTTTTTTTAAATACATGGGATAAGGAGAATCACATCTACTCGAGGTCGGTAATACAAAATGCTAATTGAATTGTGCTCATTTTGACTGAAAATGATAAGAGATTCAAAATCATAATCTATTGGTTACTGGGTCATATATCATACTATTAGAATTGGGCACTAGCTAAATTATTAGTTTTAAAGAAAAAAAAAATCGTTCTTAAATATTGAATATAATTTCCATTTGGTCCACTTTTAAAATTTTAAACTTTTTACCCTCAAAGTTTTGAGTTATAATAAAATCATCCATAACTCCAATAAAAGATCAAACATAAATAATAAAAATAAAACCATCCATAAGTTCTAAGTCACCAAATCATTTTTTTAAGAAAAAAGGGTCATCAAATCGAAGGCTTAGACCGTTAGACAAGCCTAATTCAACCTACTATAAATATTGGCCCAACCCAATACTAATTTTCAATAAGTAGGCCCAACCCATATAAAATATTATTTATGCTAAATATGAATTTGGAGCAAGTCAAACTTTGACTTCGAGTCGAGTTGGATCGGTTTTAGGGTGTGTTTGTTTTTGGTAGAAAAGAGTGGAGTGGAGTGGAAGAAAATGAGTGGTTAATAGTAGTTTGAAGTGGTTAATTACTCGATTGAGGATTAAGGTTAATAGTAGTTGAGTAATCAACTACTTGTTTGGGGATTGAAGTTAGTAGTGGTTGAGTGATAAATTTGATGTGAAGTTTAATAAAATTTAATGTGAGATTTGATAGAGGAGTTGAAAAGTGGTTAACAGTGATTTTTTACTACAAAAAAAACAAACGAGGGATTTTTGAGGAGTGGCTGATATTTGGACAATGGCTGATTTATGAGATTTGTTTAATACAATAATATTTAGAGGTTGAGGTACTACTTGATTTATTAATTGAAAAAACATGTCAATTGTCAATATTCATTTAAGCTCACTTTGGTGCCGATTGATGAAATGGACTTGAAAGAGATTTGTTTGTTTGTTTTTTTTTATTTGAAAGAGAATTGAGAAAGAGAAACAACAAACTCACCTTAAACAATTATCTAATAGGTATAATTATCTATTTGGCAAAATTGTAAATTCACCCGTTTAAACAATTTTAGGAACCACAATACATTCATAAAATATACTTTTTTCTCAAAAAAGAATATTCAAACCTAGTTTGATAGCTACTATTTTTTACCTATTGTTGATGTCAAAATTTGGCCTACGAGATCAATGATAAATTTATATTTCGTTGGGAAGATACCTGCAAAACAAATAAGAGAAACTGAACGTATGAGTCATTTCTATAATTTAGGAAACACCTTACCTATTATTAGATTCTCAACTTACTATTTATAAGCATGCACGTATTTCCATGTAACCCTAGGAATAAGATTTGGACTCTTAAATGAGACTGAACCCATTTTTTATCTATCCTCTTGCCATTGAACTCACATGTTTCATTCGGTCTTAACTACGATTTCACCTATAACACTCATAAACTAAAGGCATATAATGAAAAAACTATAAATTAAATGAAACCCATAAGTTTATTAAATTTGTTTAAATCAAAAATCAAAATAAATATAGTGTAACTGATATTAAATTTGTATTATGATTTCAAGTTAGAGATTCCATTTTTGCATGTCAATTCAAAATAATTTATAGGCTTATCTCATTGGTAGCCATTACCATAATCCTTAATGCTATACTTAATTAGCTAAAATCTTTATACCTTCGTGTTAACTTTTGTAATTTCAAATATTTTTGTATTAGTTCATATAAATATTGAAGCTTAAAAATGATTTAGTTAGTTTATTATTAACTTTTTAATAAAATAAAATCTCTATTGACAATCTTTCTATAAACTTTAGAACTACATTTTGGTATCTTATTTAGATAAATTATGTTGTTATATAATTATTACTTAACTAAATATGATTGAAATTTAATCTAAAAAAATATGATTAAAATTAATTTCAAACTAACATATGAACTGTTCTAAAAATTTAATAAAATTATGCAGACTAAATTTAATATTTGAAAGTGAAGTCACAAAGTGGCATTTTAATTCATTAAATTTTTAAACGGGTTTCGAAAAAATGTGATTGAATGGAAAATTCTGGCCAAACTTTCTAGATTCGTAAATCAATTTTGTTTTCTTCATATAATATATTTAAAGCAAAGTATGTTATATCTACTTTTTGTGATCTCAATTTTCTCCTCATAACTTTTAAAAGTAATTTATTTGTAAGATAATCCAAAAGACCACTACAAAATAACAACTTCAATGCTTTATAATAAAACCAAAAATTCATAAACAAAACTTCCCACCCACAAAAGGCAAAGGGAACCTAAACTAAAAGGAATTGATTAAGAAATGCAAAATTTGGCACCAAATTTGAGAGACATTTGAGATGAGTTTCAATGCATAGAAATGGAAAGAAATTTGAGAGAACCTAACTTGATGGCTAAATAATGACACAATACTTGACCACACCATAACCAACACAATTACAAGTTTGACTCTAACAACTTCATTTTTTATTTTCAAATAAATAGTTTTGAAAAGATCTTATAGCTTTCAATGTTTGGGGTGGGCACTAAAGTTATTTTCTTTTGTTTTGTGGTTGATTTTTCATTAATAGATTTAATTTGATTGAATATATATATGTTTGGATTTGTTTCTTATTTTTTAAGTTGAAATTGGAGATGGGTACACCAAACCTTATACATACGGTAATAACAATTTTTAGGATCGTAGAGATGAATTTGAATAACAATCAATCAACTAAGCAACACATGCCAACAACCCTTTCCATGGTTTGGATTTGTTTCTTAAGATGTGAATAGTTGTGATTTTCTTTTTGAATTTGATAATAAAGAGATTTTGAATAGCTTATAAAAGGGAACAAGTTTTTTAATTCAATAATATTTAGAAAGAATGATTCAGCAGCTTAATTACAAATAAATATTTTATGTCATTGAATTATATTATTAATAATAGATTTATAGACCTTTTAAAAATGGAAAAAAAAAGTGCATTTTCGAGATAAAGAGATAAGAGGTTTTACTTTCTTTCTTAATTTGGGTTTGTAGCTTAAGCTTAATTCTCCTCTAGATATTATTCTGTTTATTTTTATCTTATGAGTGAATTAGGACAAAACTTATTTAATAAATGTTTATGCATTTAAGGAGTTTAAATAAATGTCTAATACGACTTTAATAAAATTATTTATATTTGAATGGACAATTGTACCCTTTTAATTAATAGTGTATTTTATGAATAAATTTATTTGATTTCAGATTCTACATAACAAACTACAAACAAGATCTACAATAATTTTTTTTTAAAAGGTAGGATGATTTCCTTTTCAAAAAATTATAATGTTTAAAATTATTATAAAAATTTAAAAAGGTTACTCTTTCGAAGCTGGAACACTATCATGGGTGAACATATACTTACATCTTTTTATACATAGTGAAATAAATGTATTGTGTTGAAATTCTAAAAAGATTGAACCTAATAATTAGAGATATCTAACATGCACAACTGTAATAATAAAAAATTAGGTGGGAAACGTGTAAGTCCCTTGATTCTCCATTTGAGCAATGTGAAGTTTAAATGTTCTTTCCATCTTTCTCGTTTTCTCTCTTCTTCCTCGAGTGCTCACAATAATCTTGCATACTATTCATCACCAAAGCCCCCAAGATTCTTCCATCACAATAGAGTATACATCCGCTTACATTCTCATACATATCCATTAATTTAAAAGGATGGATGTTTGTCTTGAAAAATAATGCAACGTAATGATTAGAAAAGGCATATCTTACATGCGACGACTCCATAATTAATTTAGTGGTGGAGAACATGTCTGACTATTGGCATCTGTGTACTGTACGACCTCTATAATAACACTAGCGGAGGATAAAGATATACATTGTCTCTATTTGCCATCCATAGGGACCCAAATTGAAGAGCAGAAGGAATTGTTTTTTATTTTGTAAAACTTAAAAGAAAAATTGTTCCATTTGGTGAGTTAGGAATAGATTGTTGTGGTCCTTGATCACTATGGACCTTCATTGAGTTAGCTTTTCGAATTCTGTTGGAACTTGTTTAGTTGATGATGGTGAAAGAAAGAGGAAAATTGAAAGGACAAATTTTTTGAAAGCCAGTATAATCAATCTTGGTTGGAAGTTGTCATCAGGTCACCATAAATTGAACCCAAAACCTTTCGAATCCAAAGTAATCATATGAATGCAGAATCCCAAACATGGGGTTCAAGAAATTGCCTCAAACTTTACAAGAAGCCTGCAAAATAACATGACAACTAAAATTTGTATATAAACCTCTAAACATGACCCTTGTCGAAGCTTCAAATTCTTCAATTCGTGGATGAATCCAAATTGGTATTTACTGTCTCCATTTACTTTACACGTCAATTGTTCACTTCTTGTTTATTTTGGTTAACTTTTTGGTTGTTTGAATGTGAACAGAAAAAAAACAATGGATAGAAGATAGAGGCTTGAAGAGGAAAGAGATTAATGGTAATATATAAAAAAAATATTTACTTTTAAAATTGAAAAAAAAAAAAATATCTCGTGAGATTTGGTTGAAATTTGTTGGCAAGAGAATTTTATTACTTAATTTGTGAGGATTTTATTTTTCTTTTTCTTTTTTTTTCTTTTTTTTTTTATAATAATTTCGTAATTGTAGATCATTTGGAAATAAATAATATATGGAGTATTTAAGGCATGAGATTTCTCTCTCTTACTCAATTTTCGAAATAAACATATATTTAAAAATAATTTAAAGTGTAAACGTCATATCATTTATTTTATTTTAAGAAAAGTAGTCATTTGTTAATTATTTTCTTCTCTTATTAAATTTCACCGAATCTTTGACAATAGTATTATAATACTGTTCATACTGAGTGTATCTGTGACACGATTGGTTATCTAGTTTGGTATTAATCGTTATCTAGTTTGGTATTAATCTATTTCAATTCCACAGTCACGGGTTCGATTCTTGAAATCAGTATTTGTAATCCTCTTCCCTCAACTTGTACTAAAAAAAATACTGTTCATGGTTCTCTAAAAAAAATAATTAGTTGTACTGAAAAAAAAAAAAACGTGCATTTTATTTGAAGCTCGTACTTATTGTGGCTAAAACTCAGCCACATAAACACAATTAATAATCTATTTATTTGCTAGGTGGATGCGTACATGAAAAAACATAATATTCTATTGGTTGACATTCAAATGTCACATATTTAGGAATGAATTTTTTATAAATTTTTTTGACGTTCAAATATTGTAGGATCATGCAATATATCTCGTAATATTAATCAATGTGTGCACAAGGTAGCTAATACTGTCACTAATATTAAAAAAAAAGAAAAAAAATTGATTCAACACCAATTAATCAGTATATTTTATAAAATGCAAACTTTAATATAAATGCGAAATATAACTAACCATAACCACGATATGAGTTATAATTTTGATTAAGAAAATAAAACTCTAAACTAATAACTATGTTAATTTTTTCTCAAAAAAAAAAAACAATGTTAATTTATATCACAACAATATTAGTATTTGTATGCATTTATTAATTAAGATGTCATGAATTCGAATTCTCTACCTCAATTATTGATTTAACAAAAAATAAAACCTGTTTTTCATTAAAAATTTGTTGAACACGGTGTAAAAATTGATTATAATTTTATAAAATTTAATTGATAGTTTCAACGCATATAAGTTGGTCATATATATTTTTACTCAAAAAAAAAAGTGGTCAGATC
>JBBMKA010086355.1:0-44657 GCA_037833695.1 Sechiopsis laciniata | reverse complement strand
TACATAATATTATATTAATGAGTATTAATAATACAATATTTAAAAATATTAATAAGTGTGGATGTAAATATTTTAAATTTTGATTACATTTATAATAATTTTGTTTTTTTAAAATTTATAATTATTTTGTTGGAATATACCATTTATTAATTTTTTTTCTTTTTTAAAATGAACCCTAACAAAAGGAAAAAGTATTATATAAAAAAATAATAACAACAAAAAAAAGAAAAAAACAGGGTATAAAGAAAAACCAAATAAAAGTCCACCTAGAATTAAAAAAAACATAGACAAAAAAGAATTAAAAAAAGAAAGAAAAGAAAAGAAAAAAAGGCAAGCACATAAAATTTAAGTTGGAGCAGGAAGTTTAAAAAATGTTGATGCAGGCAAGTTGACTAATACTTGGGCGAATGACATACCTACAATCCAAACAATGGTATGACTAGGAGGTATAAACCAGTCCACTCTACCCTGGCTGGCCAAACAGGCTCTTAGTGGATTAAGGCTTGTAGTTAATGAATTAGTGGCTCTAAAGAAGAAAGATGTATCTAAAAGAGTAAAGAATAATTTTGACCCAATTTTAATTATGAACAACTTGTGAAAGATCAATTACCAAATGATCGATTATATCAGTGAACATAACTTGTCCTATTATGCATGAGAGTGCAACTTAGGCCTTTAATGGAGTAAGCTTGTAATTAGTGAATGAAGATAGAATTCTAGCCAAGGGGCTTAGTCCTATTAATCACATATTGTTGAAGCTCAAAATTTGTAGGTCTATAGGTCCCTAGGCTAGCTCATTAGAACATTAGGTTGTTAGGTACGAATTGAATGGTATAAACTAATTAATTAATATGTTGGACATGTTAATGTGAGAGATTTAGTTTAATGTATTAGATATATAAAACTAATTATTAATAGATTAGATATATTAATACATTATTTCGATAAATGCTAATTAAAGAGAACTTCGTAATATATGTAATATATTAATTTGAAATATTTATTGGATAAATATTATATTGAGGTCATTTATTAATTTGGTTATATTAATTACGATTTAACAATTAGATGATTAAATAGTCAACGAATAATAATTTATTTATTTATTTATGTGTTCCCTTCCTCTATAAGGATAAGAAAGGTTGAGATCTATAAATTGACTCATTAGGGTTGAGACTTCACAACCTAACACAACTAGATCTAGTTTCCAAAGAAGAAATGCCATGATTCATTCTCTCTACGAAGTTCTCTCATAACTTCATAAAGGCCTCCACCGGGCGATAAATTTGTTTGGAATCATAGTTTAGAAGATTAAGTGGAGAATCTTTTCAAGAATGTATGTGGTGATAAGGCAAAACTTGTTCCTTGGCGCTCGGAGATAAAGACTTTATAAATACATACTTAGCTTAGATTAAACAACTCTAAGATAAAGATCAGGTTAACTAGGTTAATCAACTTTAATATTCCTCCGCGCTCATCATGGAGCTTCATAAACTCTTAAAAACATACATGTATCCATCAAAGAAAATAAAATAGGTATATGTTAGTCACAATCTTGAAAGTAAGAAGAAAGAGGAAGACGAGTTGAGGAACAACATAAATTTATTTAGGCTTGAGTTTGATCTTCAAGAAATTGCCATTGAAACTCAAGAGATGAACTCTTAGCAGAGCCATGGAAAAATTGCTTGAGCTTTGGTACCCCAAACTCACATTAATCGATTGGAGAAATGAACTTCTGCTCCACTAATTTTTTAGCTATTTATTAGTGGTGAGTTCAACCTAACACCATGTGAAGACATCACGAATATTGAGCCATAGTGTTGGGCCTCAGGTGTTTCAAGTTTTAAAGTTTTTTTTGGGTCATTTTCGAAATAACAATGTGGTATTAAAGCACTAGTTCAAAGTAGAATAGAGTCTGGACTCTTGAAGGAAGAAAGCCAAAGATTCACCATGACCATAGAAACTATGTATGAGGTATAAATTCAATGGATCAGGCGACTTCTCATTATGATTTAAGAAAATTATAATCATCTTGATAACAAAGAAGGCTCAAAGAGTCGTTATAGACCCTAAGACATTTTCTATGACAGTCAATAATATTGAGAAGTAGAAAATGGAGGATGTGGCCACCAACACCATCATGCTCATCTTATCTGACGATGTCTTTAGACAGCTGATGGATGAGGACTCAATCTTTAAAGTTTGGCAAAAGCTTCATGTCATTTTTAATTCTCATTCAATATGAACTCTCCCAAGAATTTAACTAAGAACGTTGATCTTCAAAATTCAATGGATCAAGTGAGAAGATATGGCTAAAGAGTGAAGTTTTATCTTAGTTAACCCTATATATAAAACTTATAAAGATTTGAAACTACCACGAAGTATGGCAAAGATAATGTCAATATTGATATTACCATCAATGCACTCAAGTGCATGGAATTGGAGTTTAAAACAAAAGTTAAAACTTATGTTGGTGCAAAGTCTCTATACTCTAAAGGCATGAACTATTCTACGAGACATAAGTTCTCTAAAGGCCGTAAACAAATGCTATAAAGATAAGTCAAGTTTGAAGTATTCTCTCTTTCATAAAGAAAGACACTTCAAAAGAGATTATTGTGAGAAGAGGGATGACTATTGTTAACTCTAAGAAATGAGAGTTATAATTGATAATCAATAAGGAGTTTTGGGATAAACGACATCTAAATTGCATATAAGGTTGCATAATGGTTGCATAAGCATTGTTACCTTGGGTGTGTTTATTTAGCATAACTAATTGTTGAAATGTGATTTGGAGTGAACTGCTGAAATTTATGCATGATTGTATGATCAATAATATATTTTAGGAATAGCTTGAGATAAACTGACTTGTGTTATTGTCTTTGCTATAACTTTTAACCTGAAATCAAGGAATTGATCTGTATTTTAAGCAACTAGGAAGAAAAATTTGAAGCATTGCAAGGAATGGAGTTGGCAATTTAAAAAAGGCGTGTGATGTTTAATTGATAGGAATGGAGTTCACAAAAAGAATAGAAGTCTAATGATAGAGATATCATCTTCAAAGAGTAGGAGCTTTACATGAGCATAAAGGTTGAATAGACTTCTAATAGTCACTCAACAAACAAAAAACGACTTGGTTATTAGGCGAAGCTACTTAGAGACATTGGCTCGTCAAGAACAAAAAATTTAGGACCCGTTTGACAACGTTCTCATTTCTTGTTTCTTAGTTCTTGTTTCTTGTTTCTTGACTTTTTAAAATAAGAAACAAGAATGCGTTTGGTAACTGTTTCCATTTCTTGTTTCTTAAAAAAAATAAGAAACAGAAACAAACTTGTTTGATAACCATTTTTTGTTTCTACTTTCTTTTATTATTATTTTTTTATCTTTTAAAAATGTTGCATGCTTTAAAAATTATATATATATATATATATTTATAAAAATCATTATAAAAATTTTACATTTTATAGCATAAATAAATGTTTAGAAGAAAAAAAAATTTAATGTAAAATTATAAATACGTATATTACAGATTTTATAAATCAAATTATAAATTAATTAATTAAAATAAGATATAAATACACATACTAACCATTCTAAAAAATTGATTTTCAGAAAAAAAAAAAAAAAAAAAAGAACCATTCTAAAAAATGTGATTCTATATATCTATAATAAAATTATAAAATAAAATAAAACGGTTATGTATAAATACTATATTTATACTAATTAAAATAGTTTATAAATATAAAAATGGAAATTTTTTGTGGATAACAAATCGTAGCATAATATTTAAGAAATCTATCAATTTCACTTAGAAGTCTAACAACTTTGTAGCAATTAATTTAATGTGATTGAATTAATTTTTTCTTTTTTTTTGTTTTGTTTTTTATCACTCATGAAAAATCATCTATAAAATTACTATATATTTAAATTAATAATGTTGAAATATAAATTTTATTATTTATAGAATTAAATTTAAAAATGAGTATATATTAAAATTAAAATAACAAATTATTTATATAAAAAAGAATTAGAATAGTTATTATATATTGAAATTAAAATAAAATAAGAATATTAATATGATGGTTTTAGGAATTAAAATAATATATTAATATATTCGACTAAATTAAAAATGAAATATTGATCTAGAAAAAAAAATCTCAAAGGAAAAAACAAAATTTGATTTCCAAAAGTTAAAACTAAGAAGAAAAAATTAAAAAAAGTTTAAGGAGGTTTGAACCTCTGAAAGGGAGTAATTTTGACATTTCATTTGCAGAATTTTCCACCATGCCACAAGCTTGAATTGGGTTTAAAGTGGACACGCTTTTATAAGAATAAAAGCAAAATTTTAGAAACACATTCAAAGAAATCAGAAACGGAACAAGAGAAACTTCATTTGGGAGTTTCTCATTTCGGAGCAAAATATTAGAAACGTTTCTGTAAATTTTGAGAACAAGAAACGAGAACAGTTACCAAACAAGTTTGTTTTTCAAAAAAGGAGAAACAGAAACAAGAAACAGGAAATGAGAACATTTCCAAATGAGCCCTTAATGACAAGAACTTTGAAGAAGGTGAGTCTTATGAAGAAATTGAGATCCCACACTTATACAAGAGAGAGAGAAGATATATTAGACTCATTGCAAGTATGTCCAAGCTAATTGTATGGCAAGTGAGTACTCTTTAAAGAAGAGCTTAAATTCTATGAAGAAGTTCTAAGGAGCAATTTAAGGAAAACATAGATCACTCTAAAGAATATGATGGGTGATCTAATGAAGCTACCTTATAACAAGAAGTTTATTTCATGTAAATGGCATTGGAAGAAGAAGTCAACTAGTTTTGAGGAAGAAGTAAAATTTAAGGAAAAGCTAGGGGCCAAGGGTTTTAGACAGAAAGATAACATTGACAAAAATGAGATATTTTCACCAGTAATCAAGCACACTTTAATCAGAATTTTTTTGGCCATTGTGACATGTGAAGACCTAGAATAAGAACAAATGAATGTGTGATCACTGCATTTCTATATGGAAGCTTGGAAGATGAGATCTATTAGTATCAACCAGAAGATTTTGTAAAGAAAAGTAAGAAGAACCTAGTTTGCAAGTTGAATAGGCCATTTTATAGCCTTAAACATGCCTCTAGATGTTGATACTATAAATGCTAAAGATAAAATTTGTTAGAAGTCTATATGATGCATGTGTGTATTATAGAAGAAATATTGATAAAAATGTCAACACTATTAACCTACTGTTTTATGTGGATGATATGTTGTTAGCTCAAAGAAACCTAGAAGAGCTAAAAGGGATCAAACGAAAGCCGAGTTTAGAGTTTGAAATGGAAAACCTAGGAGCTGCTAAGAGAATCTTAGGATGGAAATTCTAAGGAACAAAGCTAATAAAGAACTATTTTTTCTAAAGCTCTTATACTAAGGAGGTCTAGAGAAGTTCAAAATGTCTAACTTAGGACTATTGGAACCCTTCTAGCTCAACACTTCAAGATGTCAGCTAAAGATTTTGCTAAGGATGAAACAAGCAGATCACAAATGTCTAAAGTACTCTATTCTAATGCTATTGAAAGCTTAATGTACTTAATGGTATGCATTAGACAAAAATTAGTTCATTTCTCAAGTCTAGTGAGTAAATTTATGGGAAACCTTGGTAACAAACATTAGAGCAACTAAGTAGGTTATGACATACCTAGTTGAATCTACAAATAAGGGACTTCTTTACAGGGAACAAAGTTCAACTAAACTTTAGTTAAGAAGCTATGTGAACTCAAAATTTAATGGAGACATAGACAAAGGAAGGACATTAATTGGTTTCACTCTTCTATTTTGAAGGATTATTGTAAGTTTAAAGCCTAACTTACGGTTTAGTAGTTGCGCACTATCAAGTACAGAGGAAAAATGTATAAAATTAATAAATTAACAAAGTTGACATGTGGCACCATATAATTGGGTACGTGTCTAGAAGGAAAAATAACAGAACTCTTTACTTTAACCCTATTATACCAACAAATCAAACTCTTTGTCATCAAATTTGGTTACTTCTTATCTTAATAGAAAGCTTGCTTATCTGAAACTGAACCTAATTAGTTATTCTAGTTGTAGATCTGTTAAAAATGTTTGACATAACTTGTCTTTATTTGATAAGTCTTGTAGTCTAAAATTGAACACCAACATAAAGAGTGAGTTTCATGATGTTTGCCAATTGGAGTATTCTTACAAATTATTATCTAAGCTAGTTATCATGTGTAGCTCCCTTGTTGAGGTACCTAAGTGATCTCATCCTCTAGCAATACTTTTTGGATAAGTTTTGTGATAATTTCAACAGATCATTTACCTTAATTCATAAACTTGAAAGTAAAATTTGATCGTTTTAAATTTAAGCTCAAAATAGCCAAGAAATCAAAATAAACTCTTTAAGATAGTGGATTATTGATGGTCATTTAGAACATTTGTCTGATCTCTCTTTTTAATAAGACAATAAATCCCTTATCCAAATATTAGTTAAAGAAATGGTTGTGTTGAAAAAGATATGAAATTATTGAAATGGGCTTCTTACATTTTTTAAAAAAGGGAACATAGATTAAAGGATTGGTTGAAAGACTTCTAATTAAGCCTGGTTTGCAATGACTTTTCGTGCTTAAAAATACTTTTTTTTATATCAAAAACCATTTTTTCAGTTCATGAAGAATCATTAAAACTATTGAAAGACTCTCCACCTGTTAGATTCTCAAATGTCTTTAAATAGCCTGAGATAACTAGAGTTTGGGCTTCTAATTTTTCTTTCTATCGTATTTGTATTCATAGTCGAGCCTAAAGTTCCTACAAAATATTGTTGATTATCCCACAAGAGACCTCACATTTAATGCATGAACTATTGATTTTGACATGGAACACATACATATTTTATAATAATTAGGATAGAAAGAGTTTGTAATGTTAGACATATATAGACTAGATAACAACTTACACAAATGGAGCTACCTTTACTAGACAATTTCCAAATTCTTCCTTTTTTATGGTAATGTTAGTGTTTTCATTTTGCTCATTAAAAGCTTGGCCTAGTTATTCTCTAGGGAAATGCAACAACACTATTGGAATTGTTGATTGAGCAATGTGATCACATGGAATATCTAGCTAATAAAGGATAAAGAATTAAGAAGTGAAAAAGAAAAGCTATATACCTAGTCTTTAAAAAAATTATCACTAGCTTCTCGGATACACAAGAAGAATGTATATGCTATAATGAAAACTTTCTTCTTAGATAGAAAGTAAATATCCATAAGGTGGATTATTTTATCCCTAAACACATGTTATTTATACTCACGATGATGGATTAAACCATTTCTCTACGTACGGGTCAATAATGTGATTTTTTGAAATTAAGATTAAAATTAATTGAAAATAAAAAATATAGTTCATGCATTTTATATATCTTAATCTTACTAATATGAAATCTTCAACGAATTCTCATAAAATGGTAATTATTTCAATTGACTATTTTTAATTCAAATTCGAATAGTTATTTGAATTTTAATGTACACCGTATTAGATAAGTATATAGTTGTATCTGAAAATCAATGATATTATATTGCATATGGTAGAATTTCATCTCAAAATGGAATGTTAAAGCCCAGTAATGGAAATGGATATTTTGGTTGGGCCCCGCCATAGAAAGAGTTTGTGTGTTGAAATGGGGTTGGAGCAGTAAATGCGAGGTGGGTGCGTGATGGGTCCGATCTGCAAAAGGCCCACCATGAACCACGTGGACTCCCACGTGACCCAAGATGCCATTGCAATGAGGAACAATGGTTGCTTTGCTGATGTGCTCATGGCTCATTGGCTGCGAAGGCTTTGGTCACAGTCACTGAGCCCATGTTAGGACTGAGACAGATACTGATAATTGAAGTATGAATGATAATAATAATAATAATATTTGGCTTCTCTCTTCTTCTCATTGGAAAGAATATTCTCTTTGGAGAAAATTCACATTCAATGGTGCAAATTAAACTATTAGTTGGCTGTGTTATGCAAAAATTCTCTCTTTTGTTGGTGTTATTTTATGGTTTTGATTTGATGTATTGTGCTTTTTTTTAATTCTATTCCTTTCTTTTTTAGTGTTTTTGTTGGTTGTGTTTGACAGGATTTTTAACTGAATGAGAACTATCTTTAATAACATTTTTTCAATATATATATATAGTTGTTTTTGGTTACATCTTATATTCAATATATACATACATATATATATATATATATATATATATATAGTGGTTGTTTGAAAATTTGGAAATAACTGTGAGATTTGGAAAGATATATGAATGAAACGTAACCACATTTGAATAATAGATGTTTAGGACGTAAATCATAGTCAAGAAGCGCTTAATAATGAATAATTTATATTTATATTGATAAGTGGTGCGCTTTCCTAACATGGGATCACTAACTGTAAATTCGAACACGAAAACTCTAAAATTAAGTGTTCTACAAATTAGTAAATCATAGCTAAGAAGCGCTTTTTTTTTTTCCTTTTTAGTTAATATTAGAGTTTGATCCTCTTCGGTCATCAAACATGAAAACTCTAAAATTAAGTGTTCTATAAATTCGAAGCAATCTTAAGTAAGGGTGATCTCTTAAAAATTTTCCAAAAAAATATGTAACTAAAAACAAAATATGCGAAGAAAATCTATGTTGGTCAATAGAAATAGGCATTAACTCTTAAAATTTACGGTAAAACAAAGTAGGGTAAGGTAATCAAGTTCCAAGAGATATAGCAAAATGTTAGGGTCTAGTGAGGTTGAAGTGGAATATCAAATTTTTATCCAAATATTGGATCTGGAAGTTATATATAGAACACAAAAACAATTTATAGTTTTTAGAGTTAAAGTGAGCATACTTCTAATCCCAACATACACTTACCTAATAACACCATGATGTAACGTTTAAATCCCTCCCCACAAATGTTGGTTGAATAAAAAAAAAGAAAAAAAAAACTTTCTAGAAGATAATCAAAGCATTTCTTTGCATGAAAACTTTGGGGAGAAACATTAAATTTACTAAAAGCATTTTCACCCAAAAATGGCATATAGGTAAGAAATGTATAAAGTGCTTTAAAAGAAAAACTTAGAAACAATTTTAAGGGTGAACACGAAGTATCAAATGATTACAAAAAATTTGCTAAAAATACTCAACTCTACTGTGTAGCTTAAGAGATATTTGTTCCAATGATAATTTCATAATTTTAATTAGAACTTATAACCTTGTGAGTACTAAGTTGTATAAGATGCCAATAGAACTTTATTCTTATTGACAATTATGCCCGTTATTATATATTTTATATTACAATTAATTTAAAAAAATAAAAATCATACATTCACGTATTGTTGCCAAAAAAAGAAGCAAAGTTTCAATAACATTGAGTATGATTTAGTAATAAAAAATTACTATTTAGAACCTTAATTGTAAAAAAAAAAAAAAAAAAAAAACTATGTTCAAGTTTTTTTAATAATTTCTAATCACATTATAATAAACTAAAAATATACGGCATACTTATGGTTAGAATATAAAAAGGTATATCACACTATTTTTAGAACCTAACTTTCAAAATAAATGAGTTTATCAAACTAAAAAAAAAAAAAAAAAAAAAAAAAAGAGAGAGAAGGAGATTTTGTCTCTAATTTTATTTTATGGTCGACATCTTAAAGATTTTTGTAAGTTTTTTGTGACATTGTAAGTTTTGTTTCTACAACTATATATATAACTTTTCAACATTATTTTTGCATAAATTTGAAAGTTTCCTTATGTTTTCACTTTATTTTAATTTTTTTTTTTTTTGTTTCTTTTATTGCAATTGAGAAAAGTAATTTTAGTTTTTTTTGTTAGATTACTTAATCCAACTTTTTTTTTTTAATAATAATATGCAGTAAAAAAAAAAGATTGAGGATACATATATTGACCTATGAAATTAAGTGTAAATAAATTTCAAGTTAAATTCTCAAGTGTAATTTCTTGTACAAGTATTTTTCATTCTTTACAATAATAATAGTAATTCTTATGAGTTTATCTAGTCAATGATAAATTTCTAATTTTATAATTTGTAATAAATAAATAAATTTAATTTTCTCCTTAAAATTACAAACATATAATTTTATCTTCTAATCTAAAAAAAGGTGTTTAAGTCGTTAAATATATATTATCTAAACAAAACTTACATAGGTAAAGGACTACTCTATACATTGAAAAGAACGGTGATTTTATAGTTTTGTTGTTTGGTAGTAATCCAACTCAACACTATGGTTACAGGTTCCATCTCGAGAATCGATAATTAGACTCTCATTTATTTGAGAGTAGTACTCTTTTTATAGAGTTTGTGGTTCTCCCTCTTCCAAACTTTTACTTAAAAAAAAGGACTACTCTATACATTTTCTTAAAGAAGAACAGAAAAGAAATGATAGTATTTTATTCTTAGTTTATTTATCTTTCTCAATTCATTTTCCGAGGTTTAAGTTTGTTAGAATATAAAATATTTTCGAGCATGAATGCTTGAACAAATGCTCTAGATATATATATAGTTACTTCATGATTATGTTTCTCAATTGTTGTAATCTCAAGAAAAATAAAATAAAAATAAAATAAAAACTATATTTATATTTATGAGTATGAGTATTTTAATTAATAAATATCAAGTGGTTGTAGTTTAGTGGGGAGAATTTCACGTTGTGGTCGTGGAGACTTGGGCTCGAATCCTATTAGGCACATTTTTGTCTTTAAACATAGAAGATATTACTTATCTCAAATAAAATAAGAGGTCAAATATTGAATTTTAAGATACCACCCGTGATCATGAATTAAATTACAACCAACCTTACACGACACTAACCAGTTTGATTACCCTTATTCATGTGATATTTGATATACTTTTAAAAAGTTCAAATAAAAGATGAAACATTTTTTTACCAAGTATCCTTTATTAAAAATGTTATATCTAATTTATAAAAAGAATGTAATATCTAAAATTTCCTTACCAGATTATTCCTTTTTTTAAGAAATAAATACAGTAAACTAAATAAGTTACTCACTCCATCCGTAGATACATAAATTTGTAATGTATTAATTTTTAAACAATAATTTTATCAGTTATCACTCTTATCCAAAAGGTTAGTGGCTTAATAATTTCATTGTTTAGTGGCAATTTAGTTCAACACCACGGTCACGAGTTCCATTCTAAATATCAATATTTGACTTTTATTTATTTTAGAGAAATAACACTTGAATGTAGGGTTTGAGGTTCCTCTCTCCCACTTGTACTAAAAAAAAAGGTTATCACTCTTTAATTAATTATATATATCATAAAGTATTTAACATCTGTTTTAATTTTCATATTTATATATTATCCCATGCCTATGTCCATCAATTATTCTCTCTTTTCTTCATAGCTATGAAACTTGGAGTCTTTAGGTTGCAGATTCATGCCCAGAATAGTATCTGCATTTTTAGTACATATTTAGAGTACATAACAACAATGTGTACCCCACACTTTCTTACCTTCCAATAGTCCAATAAATAACAGTAAGAAATGAAGAGAAATGGGAAGAATTCAGGTCAAGCTCTTTATTATTTCCTTGAAGAGAAAGGTTAAAAGTGCCCTAGTTTTATATACAGATAATTCCCAATTTGAGAAAGAAATATACAATAAAAGAATAAAAGAATATGCTAAGAGTGCACTTGTGTTGCAATCACTAGTAGAATTACCATAATCAATGGCGGGCTAAAAACAATGAAGAATTTTAAAAACACAGATGATAGATGGCGGGCGAGCCAAGCCCGCCATCTTTAATTATTAGTGGCGGACCAAGCCCGCCATCTTTGAATATTGGTGGTGGGCCAGGCCTGCCACCGAAACCCTTCTTTCCTTTTTTCTTTTTTTCTTTTGTCTTCTTCTTCATTTTCTCTTTCGAACAAACCCTCTTCTCCCGCGCCTCCTTCCTTTTTTTCTCTCATCTTCGACCAAAATCTCCTCCGCCGCCGCTGGTTCTTCGACAAAACTCCTCCACTGCGTCGCTTTCTTCAACAAACCCTCACTTCCACAGCCATTTTTGGTTCTCATCTCTCCAAATTTGGTAATTTCTTTGTCCCTAACTTTTTTTTTTACTTTTTAGCTCATTTCTTAACAATGCATGTTGTAATCTTCGATATATGTTTCAAATTTGTGCATTTTGTGAGAAATGTAAACATTTTCTTGAATGTCTTTGTTTGTTTCCTTTAGGTATGTGTTGCAAAGTTGCTTTTAGAAGTTTAAATTTGGCATTTCATCAACTTGCTTCATTTATGTTGTAATCTTTCCATATATTGACAAATTTGTTTCAAATTTGTGCATTTGTGGTTTTTGTGTAAATGATAGCCACCAAAGTTAACTTTGTTAAAAATTTGTGCATTTGTTTTTGTGCATTTTTTGTTTTTGTGTAATTGTTTTTGTGCATTTGTTGTATTATGAGCTTGATTCATGTATGGTTGATTTTACATATGTGTGAGACTTAACTTTGTTGAAAATAATTGTATTGTTTTAGTAAATTGAGATAGCTAAATTTATTTGTTGATTTAAGTTGAGTTAGAGGTACATATGACTCGATTCTACTTTCTTTTAAAAAAAATCATAGGTTAAGTTTCTCTAGTTAACTTGATTTCTAACATGGCTAAGGATAAGCCGTAGATGTTTAAGGATCGGATGTCACCTTAATACAGTTTTGGAGTTGAGATATTTATAAACAATGCAATATAATGACATTCGAAATGGTTAAATGTCGTTTGTTGTCCATGTTTGAAATGTCTGAATGCCAAATACCAAGACGTGAATGTAATAAGAGATCATTTATTTTGTAATGGTATCGATCAAAGTTATAACACATGGATTTGGCATGGAGAATCAGTATCGAGAAAAAGAAACGTGGAAAGTGTTCCAATAGATGATGTTGTAGATGAAAATGTGGATGACCCGAATGACCCAATAGAGATGTTTGAGGCTGCACAAAATTATTTTAATGAAAAATCCCCTATATTTGAGGAAGCATTAGAGGATGCCAAGAAACCATTATACCCTAATTGTAAAGGTTTTATGAAGATATCAGCACTGATTAAACTTTATAATTTGAAAGCAAAGTATGGATGGAGCGATAAAAGTTTCCAGAGCTGTTAGAATTATTGAGCGTTTTGTTGCCTAGTCTTAATGAAATTCTGATTTCCGCCTATTATCCTAAAAAGATTTTAAGTACCTTAAGGTGAAGTATGAAAAGATCCATGCTTGCATCAATTATTGTTTGTATCGAAAAGAACTTTTTGATGCAGAACTGTGTCCTACCTGTGGAACATTGAGATGGAAGTTTAAGAGGAATATGAAAGAAGGACTGAAAAATATTCCAGCAAAAGTCACGTGGTATTTCTCTCCTATTCCAAAATTTGAACAAATGTTTCGAAGTAAAGAAACTGCGAGATTGTTGATGTGGCATGCTACGGACCGCCAGGTCAATGGGTGCATACGACATCCAGTCGACACACTTTCATGAAAAGAAAAAGACGAAATATGGTCTGATTTTAGTGGAGAAACGAGGAACCTTCGCCTAGCCCTATAAACACCTTGAGTCAATCCACACGGTGACCAAAGTACTAGATATAGCTGTTGGCCAGTTATGTTGGTTACTTATAATCTACCTCCATGGTTATGCATGAAGCGTAAATTCTTGGTAATAAATTCATTAATCTCAGAACCCAAACAACCTTGAAATGACATAGATGTTTATTTAGCTCTGTTAGTCGACGATCTGAAAATGTTATGGAACATGGGCATTCAATGTTTTGATGCCCATCATCAAGAATGCTTCACCTTGAGAGCTATTTTATTGTGGATCATTAATGATTTTCTAGCATATGATAACCTGTGTGGGTGTACTACAAAAGGTTATGAAGCATGTCCGATTGGTGGAGCCAAAACATCATCAATTTATTTACCTAGCTGAAAAAAGAATGTGTATCTCGGACATCGAAAATATTTAACAATTGAGCACTCATTTAGAAGACAGAAAAAAGTATTTAATGAAGAATAAGAATATAGAATACCCCCTGAACCTCTAAGTGGTGAAGAGATTCTTGCACAATTAAATAGTCTTCAATTTACATATGGCAAAAGACAACAACCTACAGAATCTTATTGGAAGAAGAAATCGATCTTTTTCGAATCAGAGTATTGTAAACATTTTCACATGTGACAATGTTTAGATGTCATGCACATTGAGAAAAACGTGGTTCGAATATTATCGAAACCCTACTTGATATTCCAGGCAAAAAAAAGATGAAATAAAAACTCGTGAAAACTTGGGTAAATTAAGACTTGAGTTAGTCTCAATTAAGAAGGGAGAAAAAAAGACATCTCTGCCTCCAACATGTTACACACTATCGAGAAAAGAGAAGATGAGTGTATGTAAAAGCTTATCTGAACTTAAAGTGCCTGAAGGTTATTCATCCAACATAAGTAAATTAGTTTCGCTTACTGATTTGAAACTTTACTGGCTTAAATCGTATGACCATCACGTTTTGATGCAACAATTGCTACCTATAGCAATTCGTGGTGTTTTCCCTAAACACGTTAGATATGTGATTATTCATCAATGTTTCTTCTTCAACGCTATATGTAGTAAGTCGATCGATTAATCTAAGTTGAAGGGATTGCAGGATAACGTAGTGATCACTTTATGCCTATTAGAGAAGTACTTTCCACTAGCCTTTTTCACAATCATGGTTCACCTTGTGGTGCATCTTGTAAGAGAGATTGAATTTTGTGGACCAGTTTATTTGAAATGGATGTATCAATTTGAAAGGTATATGAAATTTTTGAAAGGTTATGTTTGTAATAGAAATCTTCCGGAGGGATGCATTGGAGAAAATTACATATTAGAAGAGTCGATAGAGTTTTGTTCTAAATTTTTACAAGGAGTTGAATCGGTAAGGTTGCAATCATCAAACAAAATGATAGATTCAAATATCGATCGACCATTATCTGCCGCCAATTATAAAACAACAACTAAAGATATGATTGATTAAGCACATATGTATATACTTCATAACGTAGATGAATTAGTTCTTCCATATATAGATCAATACATGGAAATGTTGTCTAAAGTGAATCCTACTAAGTCTAAAAATCTTCAAGATGAACATAATCACAGCAGTTGGTTGCGTGATCGCATTGGGTTGACTTTAGGGGTTCGAAGACATTCTATATCATCTACGTTAAAGTGGATATCACATGGACCTCGTTCAGAAGTTACCACTTATGAAAGTTACATGGTTAATGTATCACACAAAAAAACGCGATGATCTTAGAAATGTGCAAAACAGTGGAGTTATGATACCAGCTCGAACTATGCAAATTTCTAATTCGAAAGACAAAAATACAATCATGTCAGACATGACCTTTTATGACCGAGTACAAGAAATTTGGGAGCTCGATTACAATATTTTTCAAGTAGTCTTATTCAAATGTGAATGAGTTGAAAACAATGGTGGGATTAAAGTAGACGACATGGGATTTATGACCATAAACCTTAATCGCATGGGACATAAATCTGACTCCTTCATTTTAGCCACTCAAGCCAAATAGGTATTCTACATAAAAGATCTAATTAATCCGCGTTGGTCAGTGGTGCTAAAGCCTTCATAAAGAATCATTGTAGAACACGGTCATGAAGAAGTTGGTATTGACCAAGATTGTGGGTACAGAGTCATAAAATCCCTACCTAATATTGCACATATATTAGAAGTGATTGTGATGGTATATAGATTAATAAATAGGTTAGTGTTAGTGTTTTTGTGATTATTTAACTCATATTCTTTATACAATCTTTTCTATTTTTGATTAACATAGATTCTTTCTTATGCAGGTTTACATTATGTCTCAGTCGGATAGCGATCATGCTGATGATGTTTCCATAGGCAGACGGACTTCTCGAAACCAAAATACTAGAGGAGTGTCAGTCTTGCGCGAGCTTGCTCAAGATAGGATGGCAGGAAAGCGACACACTATTCAATATAATTCTATAGGTCAAGATATCAGTGAGATTTCAACTAAGTTGCGTAGTTATATTGGTGTATGTGTAGGACCCAAATACCTATCATACGATGATTGGTATGTTTTCCCTAATGAACTAAAAGAGTTGATCTGGGATTCTATAAAGGTAACTTCATATCATCTAAATTTCATTATGTATTTCAATACTTAATTATTAATCTAACTTATTCTATTGTTAGTAGATGACGTTTCAAGTTGATCCTATGTCCAAACATAATGCTATGATGTGTTTGTCGATGACATTTAGGACGTTTAGATACAATCTAAACAAGAGTACATCCAACCATTTATAGACCAACCTGAGATATTAAGAAAACCACCTGTTAAATACTCTTCGATCATACAACATCAATGGGATCATTTTGTAGACATCAGATTGTCAGAAAAATTCAAGGTAACTATTTTTTTTAATTATTTTAATGTCTACAACCTTCACTATATTCATATAATTATATGTTATACAGAAAGAAAGTGATGAGAAAAAAGCATTGCAAACTCCACAAAAGTATCATCATCGTACGGCTCGAAAGGGATATGCTCAGCTCGATCATGAACCAGTAAGACACTCTCTAAGCCCTAAGAATATATGTTCTCATTATGTATTGTCTACTTTACTAAGTCATGTGCGGTTAATTTTAATTTTAGCATATAGATATTAAAAGTAATCCCTCCGGTCGTGCTGAACAATGGAAAACAGCTCTAAAAAGAAAGAATAAAGAGTACGTCGACTAAGACACAATTGAAACGGTCGAAAAAATTATAAGTTGCTATTTCATTTCTTTTATACATGGTTTGGGTTCAACTCTTTGAGTGTTAATCTAAAATACTTTTGCAACAGGATGACTTGGAATGTACATATGAAGGTCAAGATATTTTGGCTGAAGCATTGGGAACTTTGGAACATCGTGGGCGTGTTAAGGGAGCAGGTCGATTTGTAACTCCATCAATTTTCTTTAAGATGTCTCATCCAAAGTCGAAGATGGGTCAACGACCAACTGAACCAGACCCTCAAGTTGATTGCTCTCAATGATTTAACTCTCAGTGTGAGGAAAGTAATAGAGATGGCATAAGGGAAGAAAATCAAATTCTTCAAGGGGTTGGCGCCGAAGGAGAATACATTGATCATTTTGATGATGTCCCAGTTGATTTCTGAGGAGTAAGTTTTATATTATTGAATTTTAATAATGCAGGTGAATCATTGTATGTTCTAAACTCAAACCCTAAACCCTAAACCCTAAACCCTAAACCCTAACAAATTGGATCAATGTTCTTTCATGCATTGTGATGTTCAATTATCGTTTACTAAGTATATGTAACTTTTTTTTTCACTAGCGTCACATGCTTCTTCTTAGCCATGAAAGAACATCTTTTAACAATGGCATTAAATATTGTGCAAGCTAATTATGTAGGAATGCAGGTTTTTCAAAGCTCTCACACACGTCACAATGCATAACCAGCTAACCCACATTCTAATTTTCATGGGTAAATTGGAAAAAGGGGGTTGCTTTTTAAATGATTTACAAAACTAATGTAGATTTGAAAATATTTAAAAAATGAAGGTAAATTTTTTATCTTATTTGAAAGTTAGTGAAGTGACTCTCCTTATCCTCCTCCTGCTTTGAAAACTGTTGTGGCAGTCTGAAAAGTCTGACGCTTTTTTTTTAATAATAAATTATTTTCTTTGTTTGAAAGTTAGTTATTTTTTTTAGTTAAAATATAGTTAAATTTTTTATTGAATTCAAACAAAAAATGTTTAAGATTTTTATTTATTTACTTTTTAGATATATTAAAATTTTTAATTAATATACCCCTTCACCTTTTTTTTTTCTTTCTATAAATATACATTACAAATAAAAACCTTAAACCATCATAATTTTTGAAAACTAATTTAGAAAAGAAAAAAAAAACTAAACCAATTTAAAAACATAAAAAGTAAAATAAATTTTAGGAAACTTTTAAATCTAATCAATATTTTTCAATTAAAATATTTTATTTGAGCTATTTTTTACCATGCATTTTGAACTTTACAAAAAATAAAAAATAAAAAATAAAATAAAAAGAACCCTACAAAAACTTAAAAAAATTCATAATCTATGTAAGGAAGAATTTTTCAATGAAATAACACTTTTATTAGTGTACTAAAAAAATAGTGTTAGTTTAATATAATTAAATTTTTAATTAATACGTTATAAAAAAAAGTATTTAATTAAACCGATTAATTTTTTTTTAATTTAACAATATTTACAACTCGAACTCATAACCAACTAGTTACTATTTGATAATAAGATGTCTAACAAGAGTAATTGACATTTATATCAAATGGTAACTAGCTGGTTACGGGTTCCAAAGCTATCCTACTTTTATAATACTTTTAAATAAATTGTTATAATTTATTTTTTTTTTTTCAAATGTATGATTATAGAAGGAAAGAAAATTTTTTGTGAGTCACTAATAACCCTCAAGAATTGAGAGTTAATTGACTAAGTATGTGTGAGTTAATAAAGCATTACGCTAGGTTTTAAACTCAAACTAACAACATAGTTTGCTATAAATGATCACAAAGGCAAAACAAGTAATCTTGAGGTTTTCTGAGTAAGATGAAGGTCTTTAGATGGATTTAGCGAGAATATGAGCATTTTAACGTTTGTTGTTTTTAAAGATATATGTCGCTGAAGCGAAGCAAGGGAGGCGAACACGAATCAACTAGTAGTTTGGGAAGCACCGTGGACACGTGGAAAAATCTATAGAGAAGTAGAAGCTGCATCGTAGCCATGTACACACGTCATCGGTGGAAAAAGTAGAACGAGGATAGATCGTGGGGCATATGCGTAGATTGCGGACGCAGTAACGAAGACCTTTAAAAGCAAACATGCGTCGATTGAGAGATGGGTTGAAAATTTGAGAGATCAGAAGAAATTTGGAGGTTGTATCATTGCTTTAGTTATTTGACACGTCTGGCTATATTGAAGACTTGTCGGAGCTCGACTATCCACACTTTTACAACATTCAGTATTTCTTTACTTAATATTTCGCTATTATGTACTTCTTTTGTAAATTCAGTAGTTCATAGGATTTTATTGACTCTGTTTATTTAGTTTCTAATGGAAAGTTATTATTTCATCTCGCTGGTTTCATTTATGAGCATGAGTAGCTAAATTTCTTTCGAAAATAGTTAAGTTCATGTAGTTTGCCTGCGCGTAAGAAGTAGGGAAAGCTAAGTTCAAATGCATGTAAGTTTGTTTGCATATTGTTATTGAGAAATTGTTGTATGATCTGAGTTCGCTTCGAGAGGAGGAAATTGGGCGAAGATGCATGTATACATTAGGTTTTGTTAAGTTAGCGCATACAATTCAACTTACTTAGAGATAAGGAGTACTAGTGTGTTAGCTCAAGTATTAATAGAAATTAAGAGGTTTGAGAGAATTCTCGCTACGTTAATTGGAACTTACTATCTTACTGTATTAGCGATTTATATGACTCTTAACTATTTCTGATGATTAATTATTGTCTGTACCTATTTAGTTATAATTCGTTTATCTAATCCTTTAAAATTTCACATTCCTTGATATTTTTAACTCTTGTTTTGTTGCATAAACAAATAGATTTGAATTTCCTTGAGGAAATGATCTTTACTTATTAAAAACTTGCTAAAATGAATTGTGTACACTTGCACACGCAGCAAAAAGGACTTTTATTTACTTAACCCTTCGTTAGCGCGAATGTGCAGCGAAAACCTATAATCACTTTTTGCACAACAAGTTTTTGGCGCCGTTGCCGGGGAAATTTATTAATTGATTTGTTTTTTTATTGTTTTGCAAGAGTAGTTTACGTTCAAGCTAATCTTTGATAATTCTCTTTTAGGTAAGTCTGGGCATGTCTGCGTAGGTTATTTACTGTTTCGTTATATCCAAAACCAGAGCGAAGTATACATCGCCGTATTCGAGAGAGAAAAAGAGCAGTTATGAATCACGATAATATTGTGGCATAAGATGTTGAAGAACATTAGCAGCCGGGGAGACATAACGGACAAGTAAATCAGCATTTCGCTAATCTTATTATGATGGTGAATAATAGGGATGGAGCTCTTAGAGCTTACACCGCGCCTAATGTCACAGAATTTCCAAGAGGCATGATAACATTCAACATTGGGGCATGAGCATTTGAATTTAAGCCTATGATGAACACGCTGCTTCAATAAAAGGCATAGTTTCATGGATTGGCGAACGAGGGTCCACATAACCATTTACGGGAGTTTATGAGTGTTTGTGATTCTTTCTTCATTCTGGATGTTCCCTTGGACAATCTTCGATTACATCTGTTCTCGCATTCATTGTAAGGAAAGGCGAATGAGTGGCTAAGCATAGTGGATGGGTTAGAAGAAATCATTTGGGAAGAACTCGCTAAGCGGTTCTTACTTAAGTATTTTTCACCCAAAAAGTTGATGAAACTCCAAGATGAGATCATGACATTCAGGCAAGAAACTAGTGAATCTATTGCTGAAGCCTAGGATCGCTTCTAGGTGATTGAGCAAAAATGCCCGCACAGCGGAATTTCTTACTGTGTACAGCTAGAATATTTTTACGAGGATTTTATTGAAGCTGCTCAACTAGTGCTAGATGCTTCGGCGAATAGGGCACTTCTATCGAAGACACACAATAAAGCCTTGGAAATAGTGGAGTGAATCACTCTAAATACAAGCCAATGGAAGGATGCGTGCGAAAAGAAGGCAGAGCTAGGGTAAAAACTGAAATAGGAAATGACTCGTTGCTAAGGCAATAGTTGGCTGAGATGCTCGAAATGTTGCTAAATATGCAACACGCGAACACTAAAGCAACAATACAAAGTATTAACTCACAACAGTTCCCTTGTGCAAACAACCAACCACAAGTATCTCTGACAGAGTCAAGTACTGTGTGCGACGACGCACACTCTTATGAAGCTGTCCCCACACCACAACTTCAGTATGTTTCACTAATGGCCAACAAGCAAATCGCCAGAACAACCCATTCTCCAACACTTACAATGCTGGATGGAGGAATCATCCCAATTTTTCATGGACTAACCAAGGAAACAGTAGACCTTCGGGTAACTCAAACTATTAGCCAAGACAGAATAGAAATTTGTAGAAATTTGAAGCTGTGAACGATCAATGGTAACACTAAATAATAGCACTATTTAAGTCTCTAAAACCTCACATTCTACAAAAAAAGCAACTACAGTAACATAATAAGAGAATTCAGCTTGAACAGTCGCATTATCTGGACACGCATGCCAACAGCATCGCATGATGAAAACTTTGCTAATTGCAGTTTTTAACATGCAAAATGCACGCATAAGCACGTAAACAAGGCCACTGTTCAAAACTCGCTGACGTGTTTAACTTTGTAGGAAAACCACGCAATTATGGATGGAGAATGAAAGAATGAATGGGACGGAATAGAAAAGGAAGGACGGCAAACAAATTGGAATAAAGATGGAAAAAATCAGGCGAATAGTGAGGCAATTAATTTGGCACCAAGATTTGGGCGTGCTCGACAAGAAATCGTGGACTCTATAAATAGAAGATTGATCGAAGAAGAACGTGTTTCAATTCAGAAGGGAAGCTACAATTGATGGGTGCTCGAGACATAAGGGCCTTCCTAGAGATCTCGGTGGTTTCTGCCCATCTATAGACCTTGAAGGATTGAGTATCAATGCGGCATCGTAGATGTGACTCCATTGGAAAAAATGACATTGACTCTATTACTCCATAGATAGCTAGTAGTTCTGTTGCATATCTTACTCTATTTTATTGTTTTCTTGAATATTAATCCACAAGTTCTTTGTTTCAGAGTTGATCTCCTGTAAACTCTTTACGTTAAGACTCAAGAAAGTAGGGAAGTTAAGTAGTATGGCTAGTTAATTTAAAGATCAAGTAAATGGGGGAAAAAGAGTAAGAATGGCAGTTGTATTAACAATTCACGAGTTGACTGACCAACCACTTGGGATTGCTTAGCAATTGCCTTGGAAAGAGGAATGTTAAGGGCTTAACCTCACCGTGATCACTAGGTAATGCTTAGTCTTAAGTATTTTTAGAGGGGTGTTAGGAATAGCCATCTCACTAGCTGGATACGCTAGGCTCGTGTTTAAAAGTAAACCTATGGGCATTGTACCGGTAGGTTGCAGTCAAGTACTATGGAATGGGACCTAAAGTTTGGTCCAGTATGTACTGATTTTCTCATGACAGCTTAACTTACTTTGAATTAATTCTAATTGAGAACCTCTCTTCATTAGTTAATTCATATAGAATTAGAAAGCATAGTTAATTTGGATTTCAAATAAAGCATAATTGTAGGTGATTGATTTTATAATGTTGTAATTGAATTAAGCATGCGTCGGCTCGCTATCCACGTATGCTCACCTCCAGCTTACTCGAAAGAGGAACCTGGCGGAAGAACCAGCAGGTTACGTTTAGTATGGAGCAAAGTCTTTTATACAGTTAAATGGGGTTAAAGTTTAATCTCGCTAGCGCGTGCGAAGCCCTAAGACTAATCATGCAAAACCGCAGCGAAAGCTGAGTTCTACACCCTTGAATGCAGAAGTATTCATTTGGATGGGAAGTGTGATTTCTACATTACCATGCAACACATCTATGCTCTTTCGTAAATTTAGTTAACTAAGCAGCATTAGCATCCTCGTCAGCATCAACATTAGCATTAGCATTTTCAGTTATTCGTTAGTCCATCAATGCACCAAACCTTTTCAATCTATTTTTGTACTTTACAATTTTTTACCCTTAATCTATATCAATGCGCTTCAAATTCCCTGTGGGGTCAATAAATTCATATACTTATTACTTGCTGCAATATCTGACCGCGTATACTTGAGCGTAAGTGATTCTGAGTCACACTTAGCATAAGTTGACTTTGAATTAGTTACTAGACATTATATTAGCACCGGAATCGTACCGTCAGTCAACAAGGATAGAATCCTAACTCATTCCAAAATCTTCGATATCAAAGAAACACTACACCTCAACATACCAATCAGTAATTTTCCAACAATCCCATGGAGAATATGTTGAGGGAATTTATGCAGAATCAACAAGCTGCAGTTAGAAATTTAGAAGTACAGATGGGTCAACTTGCGACCAAGATTAGGTAGAGACCATTGGGAAAACTGCCCTCTGATATTGAACCTGTTCGACGAGAGGGAAAGGAACAAATTAAGGTAATCACAACTATTGATGAAGACATTGAATTCGCCCAAGTTAATTCTAAGATCAAATCCGCTAAGGTGATCGCAGCTACCAAACACCCCTCTTCTTCTTCATTTAGCCACCATTTTCAACCTAAACTCAACAAAAGAGAGAAAGAAAGAAAGAGAGTAAGAAAAAGAGAGAGAGACTTATCTCCCCAAACTCAGATAGCGACGACGAACGGCCACAACGCTGGCTACGGCTCTGGTGAACCTGTAAAACTCGACCCACACTTCACGATCTTGAACCCGCGACGAGAAAAACCCCCACCCACGTTGCTTGAATGGAAATCTGGTGGTGTTGAACACGGCTGCTACGTCAAACACACACACAAACACCGGCGAAAGAGTTTCAAGATAATGCTGTCGTAGACGGACCCACAGAACGAACCCACACCCGGATGGCTGACACACGCAAACGACGACCAAACCGCGAAGACGACGAGTTAAGCAATGTTTGGCTGTTGCTCAGCTGCATGACGGTGACGGGGAGCTTCCGGTGAAGACGCTGTTACTCACAAAATGAGTGAAGGAGAGAGAAATGCCGCAAGGTTCAAGGATGAACAGTAACTCGCATCCCTAGGGATCCACAATTACATTTAAAGGAAGAAAGATCATTTTGCCCTTTGCTTTTCAAAAACAACAAAACCCACAAATTCCACCATTTTCTTTCCATTTAACCATATATTAACTTTAAAGAAACCCACTTAAATGGAGGGTTATTACAACATTCTCGCCTAAGAAAACCTTCGTCCTCGAAGGTTGACTAAGGCTCGAACAACTTAGGAAAACGAGAGCGCATATCATCCTCACGCTCCTAGGTTGCTTCCTCCACCTTCTAATTTCTCCACAACACTTTAACAAGAGCAATCTCGCGATTCCTCAGAACCTTACGGTTTTGATCTAAGATCTGTACAGGTTTTTCTTCATAAGACAAATCTGCATTTAATGCCAAAGGCTCATGGTCAACAACATGCAATGGATCATGCACATACTGACGGAGCATCGAAACATGGAACACATCATGAACTGATGAAAGTGAAGGAGGCAAAGCTAAACGATAAACTACTGCACCAATCCTCTCAAGGATCTCGAATGGCCCAATAAATCTCGGACTCAGTTTCCCTTTCCTCCCAAACCTCAGGATTCCCTACATCGGTGCCACTTTTAGAAATACATGACTCCCAACCTAGAATTCAAGATTTCTACGACGGACATCAGCATAACTTTTCTGTCGACTCCACGCAGTAAGCATCCTAGCACGGATCTTCTGAATTGCCTCATTAGTCAACTACAGTAACTCAGGACCTAACAGTTTTCTCTCTCCAACCTCGTCCCAATGGACTGGTGATCTACATTTCTTCCCATACAATGCCTTGAATGGTGCCATCTGGATAGTGGACTAATAACTGTTATTATATGCAAACCCCATCAAATACAACCATTTGTCTCAACTGCCTGAAAAGTCTAACACACATGCTCTCAGCATATCTTCCAAGATCTGATTGACTCTTTCAGTCTGCCCATCTGTCTGTGAATGAAAAATTGTACTAAACTTGCAAGTGGTTCCAAGGCCCTCCTTCAGGCTCTTCCAAAAGTGCAAAGTGAAACGAGCATCCCTGTCTGAAACTATACTCACAGGAACCCCATGATACCTCACAATTTGCTCCAAGTACAATCGTGCCCATTTTTCAATAGAATAATCCAACATCCCTGGAATGAAATGAGCACACTTGGTAAGTCTATCCACGACCACCAATATCACGGTGAAACCTCTTGGCGTTCTAGGGAGCCCTGTGATATAATCCATAGAAACGTCGTCCCACTTCCACTATAGAATACTTAAAGGCTGCAACAACCCTGCAGGCTTCTGCCTCAGCGCCTTCACTTGCTGACAGGTTAAGCATTTACTGATAAACTTGGCGATATCTCTTTTCATATTATTCCACCAGAATGAATTTTTCAAATCTCGATACATCTTAGTACCCCTGGGGTGCCAAGCGAGTGGCGAACTATGAGCCTCTAACATCAACCTAGTACGGATCTCGGCATCAGCAGGCACAACCAACCTCTGTCTGAACTACAGCCCACCATCGGAGGATACCGACCAATCACTGCCCTCTTCGGCCTGTGCTCTGGCAAACAAAACCAACAGCCTAGAGTCACTCTGTTGACCCTCTACAATCCTCTGCCTCAAAGTCGGTTGCACAATCAACCGTGCTAGCCTCGCTGTAATTCCCCTGACCCATGCTATCTCTGCTCGGGCAAAATGATGCTGCAATAGAACTCGGGACACGACCAATTCCGTTGAATGAGAAACTTTTCTACTCAGAGCATCAGTAACTACATTCGCTTTACCTAGGTGGTAAAGAATCTCGCAGTCATAATCTTTTACCAATTCCAACCATCTACACTGTCTCATATTTAGTTCTTTTTGGATGAAAAAGTACTTCAAACTCTTATGGTCCGTGAAAATCTTTATCTTTACCCCATACAAGTAATGCCTCCAAATCTTTAACGCAAAAACCACAGCTGTTAATTCTAGATCGTGAGTTGGGTAATTCTGCTCATACGGCTTAAGCTGTCGGGATGCATACGCTATCATCTTCCCTTTCTGCATCAGAACACAACCTAAACCCCTCTTGGAAGCGTCACTATAGACTGCAAACCCATCGGACCCTTTTAGTATAGACAAGATTGGCACTTAAATCAAACGTCTCTTCAACTCAACAAAACAGGCCTCACAATCATCTGACCACACAAAAGCCTATCTAATCCATGAATGCTACAGGGGCATTCATCAAACCAAACGACATCATAACTAACTCATAGTGCCCATAGCGAGATCTAAAAGCTGTATTAGGGATTTCTTCTTCCCTAATCCTCAATTGGTGGCAACCAGATCGCAAGTCAATCTTCGAAAACACCACTACCCCCTGAAGCTGATCAAACAAGTCATCGATTCTAGGTAACGGGTATTTATTCTTAATTGTCACCTTATGGAACTCTCGATAGTCAATGCACAACCTCATGGATCTATCTTTCTTCTTAACGAACAACACTAAAGCTCCCCACGGGGACACACTAGGGCGAATGAACCCATTGTCAATCGACTCTTGCAACTGAACTTTAAGCTTCTTTATCTCGGTTGGGGCCATCCTATACGGTGCCTTTGAGATAGGAACGGTACCTGGCTCAAGTTCAATCGTAAAATATACTGCTCAGGGTGGTAGCAATCTTAGTAGATCCTCTATAAATACATCGACAAACTCACGAACTATGGGGACCGCACCCACTGCCAACTCAGAACTCGCTGCTACTGAAATCGAGGCTAGAAAAGCCCAAGCTCCCTTAGCTAACAACTTCCTCACTTTTAAGGCTTAAACCAACGGAAGACTCTCCACTGCTTTTCTGCCTCTGAACTTAAAGCTCGGCTTCCTAGGACGACTGAAAATTACTTTCTTGCGTCTACAATCAATCACGGCATGGTTCTACGATAACCACTCCATCCTGAGAATCACATCAACCTCACTCATAGGCAAAACTATGAGTGTGACCTCCAATGATTCCCCAGACACAACAAGCTTGCAGGCCTTAACCTTATCACAAGCTGTCAAGCTCACCCCAGCTGGAGTGGCAACACTCAACTCGAACCTCAAGGGTTCCAAATTTAAACCAGCAGTGCTCACAAAAGATGCAGAAATGAATGAATGCGTGGAGCCAGAATCAAACAAAACACATGCAAGGTGTCCAAGGATAGGCAAGGTACCTGTGACTGCATCGGACGAAGCATCTGCCTCCTGACGTGTAATGGCATATGCCCTGCCCTGCTGCTGAAGTTTAACTTCAGCCTACCCTGTCTCAGACGTGGACCCCCCATGCGTACAAGCTCTAGCATAGTGACCTTCTTTTCCACACTCATAATAGATCTTCCTCCCAGACTCACACATATCGAAGTGACTCTTCCCACAGCTCTTACAATCTCTAGCAGTGCGAGCCTTGGTCCTCTAGAACTTCTGCTCTGACTTCTGGTCCTTGAACTTGTTAAACCCAGACCTCTGCTGCTGGCCTCTAGATTCAGGTGATCTGATTGCTTCGAACTTCCTCTTGCCCTTCTCTTTGGCCTCCACAACTTTAAGAGGTGAAGCACCATCCCTAAACTTGTCATCAATCTTCTTGGCCAATTCTTCACTACCTCTGAAGTAATCAAGGCCTTTGCATACAAGGCAAGCTTGCTGAACCTTCCCTCATACTTTGTTACGTCGTCATCCCCCTGTTTGATGGTAGTGAACTCTGTGATATGCGCTCGCTTCGCAGTCGTAGAAAAGTACATCTCAATAAACAATAACTTGAACTCGTCCCAGATGACTGGCGGTTCATCAGCTGTACGAAGCTCAACCTCAGACTTCCACCAAACCTGGGCCTCATCTCTCATGGAAAAAATAAAACATCTAACTTTCTGATGCTTGGGGAACTTCATATGGTGAAAGGTAGTCGCAATGGAAGATAACCACATTTGAGCATCAATTAGGCAAACTAACTTCCCATAAAAGAGATTTGGCCCCCACTTCTTGAAGTCCCTGACAATCGTGGTGTTCTCAGAAAAACCCTGGCTACAGCCTGACAGTTCCTAGGTGGAACTGCTGGTGAAACTACTTGTGGAACCACTAGTGTCTGGTCTGAACACCGACTGGACTTACGAAGAACCTCTCCAGCTACACCTCGCATCATGTTCTCCATCGCAGCTAACATCCCTGGGCTGAACTCTACCACTGGCGGGGCTCCATTAGATGCATCATCTACTCTCACCTCGGGAATACGTCTAGCTCGCCTCACCACACGAGAACTGGCCTCTGGCACCGGTACTCCTCTAACAGGTGCAGGCGTACGTCAACAAGCTACAAGTCCACCTCAAACTGCACTCCTCGAGACTCTCTCAGACATAACTCAAATCTGCAAATGGATCCAGAATAACTCAATTCTGGCTGGTCTACTGAGGCAAACAGATAGATAGTACATGATAATAGATAATGCAATGCAATGCAATAAGGCCAATCATACTAAACATGTTTCAAACCTTAACCTCCCTACTAAAATAACTTATGTCAATTGGCAGCTAGTGACCATGGGAATCCAAACAACAGCCTACGATGTAAGCTAGTCTACAGAATCTATGACTCTGAGCTTTGATACCAACTGTAAAGACCCAACCCAAATCTGGGTCTAGACCTAGGTCCTTAACTCTACGGCATGAAAATATAGACAGTCGCGTGACAAAACAACAGTGAAATCCATAGTGCATAAATAGAAGTTCGCAAAGCCATAAAAAACATAGTAGTAAAGGGTACCCATGAGTTCAAAAAACATAAAAGGAAAATATAAAAGTTCTAAAACAGTCTAAACATGCCCCTAAAATAGTTCATGCTGATAAAAGACCAAACAGACACAAAAGTAAATGCAGCAGTTCCCATAATCATCTCCAACCCGATTGATCATCCATCTCGGTACAGTCTAGTAGACCTATGGGGAATTCCACAGTGAAAAGGGTGAGTTTTTGCAAACTCAATAAGGCTCCCCCAGCAAGGGGATAGACATGTACAAGAATACAAACATCAGGAAATAAGTATGATCAGCAACATAACCAAGGGGTATACAAAACCCAAGCTCCTAGGCGCTAGGTCAATAAACCTCTTCCTAGACGAGCACCTCGTAGAGCAGTCTAAAGATCGTAGATCCCAAGACCAAAAGCTCATAAGAGTCCTCTCACTCGTGTACAAATTGGTAACCTACTCCAGAGGAGAAAGGTAAGTCGAGTAACATGTTGGCCCCAGGCCACGTACTCACGACGAGAGGTGGTGCCACACCAATCACCAAGGAACCATATCAGGCCCATACCACCTACCTAAAGAGTGCCTAGGCTACTAGTAGAAACCATCCAGGTCCGTGAGCTTGGCCGGCAAACTATCCATGAAAGTCTTGCAGAGCGAGAGAATATCACCTAAAGCTAGGTTGTGAGCCTGAATATCATTGTCCACACCCACCTACTAGTCTCCTCTAACCAATCTCCATTACTCGTTTGGGTCCAAACGAGGCATCAAGCCATGCATCAAACATCATGCAAGTCCATATCAGGACAAACATGCAAGTCCATATCAAGGCAATCATGCAACCACATGCAACTCGACCATATCAGGTAGACATACATGAACCATGCATCACTAGTCATACAAGAGACAAGGCATGAATGTATATGCTCTTGATGCAATCAATGCAAATTACAATGCACATGGTTATGCTACAAAAAGAAAAATCAACTAATGCAAGTAGACTGGAACATGTATTAACCACAGGTCCTCGAGAAAGGGGTAAAGGGTCCCTTACCTTGGCAGAACCTCCCAAACAACACTCTAGAATCTATTGGAAGCTCCAAATGGCCAACACAACTCTGAGCTTTGAAACAAACAGACCGGTCAAAACTAACACCTAAGACAATCAAAATCAGATCTAGAATGTCAAATTTATTGAACAGTGAAGAACCTCAAAAAATGTGCCCCGACAGTTTCGCGTGCCTCTCCAACATGGCTCGAAGAATGAGAAATAGTACGAGTCAAATCTGGTCAAGACAAAAGTCAAATGGTAAATACTTGCCATTTAACCCAAAACAAACACCATAACCAAACAACCTTTAAACCAACACTCCCTAAGCTCCTAACCAAACTTTGCTTATTCATTTCCTGAATACTCATAAACCAGCACCCAAACAGTCCTTAGTCCATAATTAAATGAGTTTAAACCTAAAACAAACAACCCATAACTCTTCATTTAGCTAGCTAGAATCCTTGTAGCCAAACAAGCCCAATCCACCATTAAAATAAGTCCAACCCAAAACAAACAGCCCCTATTCCACCTTAGAATAGCCTTAACCCAGCTTAATCAACATAACCCAAATACCAAACACCCCTCTTCTTCTTCATTTAGCCACCATTTTCAACCTAAACTCAACAAGAGAGAGAAAGAAAGAGAGAGAGAAAGAAGAAGAGAGGGAGACTTACCTCTCCACACTCCGGTGGCAACGACGAATGGCCACGACACCGGCAAACCTACAAAACCCGACCCACGCTTCACGATCTCGAACCCACGATGAGAAAAACCCCCACCCACGCTACTTGAACGAAAACCCGATGGTACTGAACCCACGGCTGCGACGTCGAACACACACACACACACGCCAGCGAAAGAGTTTCAAGACGATGCTGCAGCAGATGGACCCACAGAATGAACCCACACCCGGATAGCTGACCCACACAAATGACAACTAAACCGTGAAGACGACAAGCTAAGCAATGCTTGCTTGGCTGTTGCTCAACTGCACGACGTAACGGGGAGCTTCCGTAGAAGACGCTGCTGGTCGAAAAATGAGTGAAGGAGAGAGAGACGCCACAAGGTTCGAGGATGAACAGTAACTCACAGCATTAGGGATCCACAATTTCATTTAAATAATAGAGGAAAAAAGACCATTTTGCCCTTTTCTTTTCAAAAACAACAAAACCCACAAATTCCACCATTTTCTTTCCGTTTAACCATTTATTAACTTTAAAGAAACCCACTTAAATGGATGGTTATTACACAAGTATCCGTCCCAAGATGGTTTGGTTAGTAAACTAGCAATGATATCTCGGGGCAGATTAAATATTAGCGTATCTAAGGCAATGTTTTTTAAAGTGCAGAATTAAAAAGCAAGAATTTAACTCAGCATTGGTCAAAGCATAAACTGAATCAGTGAGTGAAATGAAAGCATGATTATATTACTAATTGAGTGAGCAGATAAGAGAAATTTAAAGATAGGATCAGCATAGACAGGGACTTCATTTTTCACCCATCTTCTTTTGAATTGGAGCTATCAGAGTCGATGGAGGAGACAATGTCTTGGATAATTGGAAGAATAGGTTTGATGATTTGTGGTTCCTAACGAGCCAATATGTCAAAGCCTATCTTGTCTCGTTTCGTCATGTAGTCCACAATCTTCTTCATATTGTTATCTAGCAATCAGAGGTTGCACCAGAATTTTTCTCGCATCATCTTTTTCATCTTTACTGGGTTAGTAGATTCCTGGGGGTGTGCAAATGGGCCTACCTCATTTGACAAGTTTGCATAATTAGATGCAAAATCAACCATGAAGCGCTGGATTTTGTTATCCACTTTCTCACAATCACGCCTAAATGGTGTCAGACGAACTCTCTACCGCTTGGCGATGCTTGCCTCAGCTTCGTTCGCTTCCTCTCTCATTCTGTGTAGAAATAGTTCCTCAAGTGCAAGATTTCCTCTTCTTCCCGTACCTCTCTCATCATCAAACATTGGCGTTTTTCCTTCCCGATGCGTTCTGGCTTCTTCTACACGAACGACTGCAGCCTCAACAGGTCTAGAGGTGCCTGCATTTGCGCTTTTTCTTCTTTCTTGCTGCATTCTTCGGTCAAATTCCTCCAAGTCCCTCTTTTCCATTAAAGAAGTTGATCCTTCTATATACCCTGAGGTTTTGGGACTAGCAATCCTCACCGCTTGACGTGGTACTGAAGTAACGGCCATTTCCTTTCCATGAACTGTCGAAGATTCCTCCACTACTGCAGTACGTTCTTCCATTCTTTCGGCTAGGACAGTCACTTGCCTTTACATGGGTGGTCCGGCTTGTGACTGTCCGTCTTCGCTGTGCATAACTATCATAGCCACTGGCTCAGGAGCCTGATTGGGGTCTACTTCTCCTTGATGTTCCAATCAAATTTGCCACCATCTTCTGTAGGTTGTTATGAGTCTTCTCACCATGGTGAAGTTTATGGTTAAATTGCAGGTAGGATTTTTTTTCACCGGTTGAAAGGAATAGGTAATTTAAAAACTCGGGGAGGGCTTTTTAATACTCGAGACGGAAGGATATGTTCGCATATCGCAATCGTCACATACATTAGGGTGACGATTGAGATTTTGGCAGCCATGCACTTTCTGCACACCGTTGGATCGAAACTCTTGTGATTCCACTACTTGATATCCGTCCGTAACTAATGGTTGATACAATGAAAATTACAATGAAATTAAAGATAATGGTAATTTTTGCAGCCATGCACTTTTTGCTGAACTTATTGAAATTTAAAATTACAATGAAAATAATGGTAATTGAAAATTAAAGATAAGCAGTAAATTCGGATAGTCTTCTTGCATAAGAAAATAGGAAATATTTAAACTTAGCATGCGTGGAGCGGAATTTAAAGGTACTGATATGTTCTAGCTCCACTCGCATACTTGCACGCTTATTCTTCAGTCAATGCGAATGAAGATATTCCGCGCTGGACATCCTCATTCTAATAGTGCTTAAATCTTTGCCCATTGACTATAAACTCATTCCCATTTGCCTCATTCTTGATCCAGATTGCTCCTCCTGGTTTTACCTGTGTAATACGAAATGGTTCAGACCACTTGGATCTGAGCTTTCTTGGAAACAAACAAAGTCGAGAGTTAAATAACAACACTTGCTGCCCAACCTCAAAAGTTTGAGGCGTCAGCTTGCGATCATTCCATTTTTTCATCTTTTCCTTATACAGCTTTTCATTTTCATATGAAAAGTGTCTATGCTCCTCCAAATTGAGTAATTGCATTATTCTAATAGCTCTTGTTTTCTGGAGATCAAGATTTAACTTCTTTAGGGCCCAAAAAGCTTTATGTTCTAGCTCGATTGGTAGATGGCATGCTTTCTCATACACTATTCTGTAGGGCGACATGTTCAATGGTGTTTTCAACGCAGTTTGATAAGTCCAAAGTGAATCATCTAGTCGCATGGACCAATCCTTTCGGTTAGGTCCTATAACTTTCTCAAGAATACTCTTAATCTTGTAGTTTTAGATTTTAGCTTATCCATTGGTCTGCGGATGATAAGGGGTGGCAATGCTATGTTTGATGTTATACTTTTACAGCACCTGAGACATTGCTCTGTTTATAAAGTGTGTGCCCTCGTCACTGATTAGTGCTCGTGGTGTCCCAAACCTTGTGAAATGATCCAATGAAGGAATTTAATGACTGTTTTAGCAACATTTGAAGGAAAAGATAATTTTACCCCTGGGGTCAGTTTGACACATATTGACACATAATCAACCGCTGCCAAGATATACATATTTCCATGCAAAGGAGGAAATAGGCCCATGAATTCGATTCCCTAGATATCAAATAATTCAACCTTTAAAATTTAAGTCAACGACATTTCATCCCTTTTTCCTATGTTTTCTTTCTTTTGGCACTTATCGCATGTCTTCGCATAGTGATGCGCATCATTGAATATGCTTGGCCAGTAATAGCCAGATTGGAAAATTTTAGCTGCGGTGCACATTCCTCCAATATGTCCTTCATACGACAATGCGTGGCATAATTCTAGTATTTTATTCTTCTCATGTTCCGCTATGCATCGGCGTATTAGTCCATCAACACATTGCCTATAGAGAAATGGTTCATCCTAGAAATAAAATCACGTGTCGTAAAAAAAAAAGCTTCGCTTGTTACTTTATGAGTTTGGTTGGGATGACATGACTTTCTAGATAGTTCTCAATGTCGGTGAACCGAGGAGCATTCTTCTTTTCTATTAGGTTGAGTATGAATACCTATTCATCAGGGATTTTTTTTGATATGTTTAACATTGTTATATCAGGTTGCCTATTCTATAACCAAGATAGATGATCTGCTACAACATTCTCGCAACCATTCTTATCTTTGATCTCTCCTTGATCTCTATATCAAACTCTTGTAGCAGAAGAATCCATCTGATCATTCTTGGTTTTGCATTAGCCTTGCTAATCAGATATCTTATAGCAGCATGATTGGTGAACACAATCACTTTGGATCCAACTAAGTAAGAGCAAAATTTTTCTAATGCATAAACCACTGCTAAAAACTCCTTCTCAGTAGTTGTATAGTTCTACTGTGCTTTAGTTAAAGTCCTACTGGAATAGTAGATAGGATGGATCAGCTTTACTCCCTTCTGACCCAAAATAGCTCCTATCGCATAATCACTAGCGTTGCACATTAGCTCAAATGGTTTGTCCCAGTCAGGCGATATCATGATAGGTGTACTTGTTAGAGCATTCTTCAATTGTTAAACACTTGCAAACAGCACAAGTCAAAATTAAAGGAACGATCAGCTTCTAACACCTCGAACATAGGTTTTGATATTTTTGAAAAGTCTTTAATAAAACCCCTATAAAACCTAGTATGGCCTAAGAAACTGTGCACTCCCTTCACATTCCTTGGTGGCTCCAACATCTCTATTGCTTCAATCTTTGCTTGATCAACTTCCATTTCATTCTTAGAAATTTTATGTACGAGGACAATTCCTTGTCTTACTATGAAATGGCACTTTTCCCAGTTAAGAACTAAGTGTATTTCTTCACAGCGGTTGAGCATTTTTTCTAGATTTGCTAGGCAATCAGAGAAACTGCTTCCAAACACCGTGAAGTCATCCATAAACAGTTTCATGATGTCCTCAAGCATGTCGAAGAAAATAGACATCATACATCTTTGAAATGTAGCAGGTGCATTGTAGAGTCCAAACGACATTCTTCGGAAAGCAAACGTTCCATACAGACAGGTAAAAGTGGTTTTCTCCTGATCCTTGGGATTGATTGTGATTTGATTGTATCCTGAATATTCATCTAGAAAACAGTAATAATCCTTTCCTGCGATGCGATCTAACATTTGGTCTATGTAAGGTAAGGGAAAATGATTTTTCCTCGTAGCTTTGTTCATTTTGTTGTAGTCCATGCATACATGCCATCCTATAACTGTTCGTGTTGAAATCAGCTCATTTTTCTCGTTGCGAATTGTAACGGCCGAGGTTTTCATCCCATTTCCCTAGGTATGTTTCCTAGTTATTTCAGTTGGTTCGTTAGGCCATTATTGCTTTTTAGGTCTTCACGGGCATTTTAGAAATTTTACCCCTAGGGTCGGTTTGCTAATTCATGGAGCTTCTTGGTCGTTCTTACATTTTACTGAATTCAGGGCTACTTTTGCATTTTCAGATGCTGAAGGGTTAATCTTGCATTTTAAGAAGGGGAGGCATGCTTTGTTAAAAGGAAAGGATTTAACTAAAAGGAAAGAAAAGGGAAAAAGGGATTTTATGTCATTTGCTGTATCAATCAAAAGAAAAACAACATCCTTTTTTTCCTTCCTCCCCTCCATCGATTCACCTTCTTTTCCCCCGAGCCATCACTGATCAACCACACCTTGCTGCACCGAGCCACAAGCATCGTAGCCACCAAGACCAGCACACACGTCCCTCCGAGCCACTCGCCAACACCCTTGCCACTGATCGGTGCCGTACGTAGCCTCGCCAACGCAGCCGCACGCATCAGGCCACCTGCGATCGTATAGCCCCGAGCAGTTATCGAAACCAGCACCACCTTGCCCACTCCATCACCAAGCCAATCTGCATGCACCGCATCGCTGATCTTCGCCCATCGCTGCCCTAGCATATCGCAGCCTAGTCTGTAGCCTGTTAGAGCATGACCATTTCCTTGATGTAAGCCTACCTCGGGACGATCCATAGCTTCAGGCGTTAGTGTGAACAGGCTGCCACAGTTGGGTGCCAAAGGCCTCCCACTGGGTGTGGATCAGTGGACATCATTCCGAGTCTAATTAGGCATACATACCTGGATCGGTGTAGTTTGTGCAGGCCTACATTTACCTGATTTGCAGCAGCATGCAGTGTGTGCGCACACTCATTAGATGCTGAGAAGACGGTTCCCTAGGGCTAATGACGTCAGTACACCATCATGTTCCTATTTAGATCCAGATACTTGAGGACTTACCCAAGTGTCCAGGATCAATTAGAGAGTTGATCACTTAGCAGAGAGTTAGAGACTCTCGAAGTTTTTGAGTTATCTTGAAAACTCAACTTTCTGCAACTGGTTGATAAGCTATATTGCATATATGCTAGGATGCTAGATGATGTGTTGTTTACGTACTGTACCCCAACTGGGGATTGTTACTGAGTGCCTTTGTACTCACCCTTATTTCTGTGGTTTTCCACTAGGTAACTTGGGACAGCACCAGGATGGCTAGAGGAGAAGCTGATGGATCATGGGAGTCCACCAACATTTACTCTATTATTTCTATTTGAGTCTTTTATTTAGCATGCAATTGGAAATGGAGTTCCTGCTAGGAATATTTTGTTCTGTTTGTTTTAAATAAAACTCTTGCTAGAGGCTTTAACTGTTTTTGGGTAATTTTTATGTTTGGACTATTTACTCTTTTGGAAACGTTTAAATTCCTTCTAGTTTTACCATTGATTTGAATGGTTTTAAATTCATACATGCTGAGTAAGAACTGCTTTTAGGACTATTTTAGGGTTGAGTTCTTACAGTTGGTATTAGAGCTCAGAGTCATAGATTTTGTAGACTGGCCTACTGAGTTAGGTCATTTGTCTCCATGATCATCAGCACTCCAACAACCGTCAGGTATGTCAAAAGTTAATCTAAAGGGTTTGTTTTACAGTACTTGCATCTAGCTTACATGTCTTTTCTTGGTTGCTTGTGGTGTTGGTCCAAACGTGGACTAACTAGGATGGTTTCAAGTGTAGATCTTGATTCGTGGTTGTTCGTTGAGTTACCCAGAATGTAGCTACAAAGATAGTAGCTTTTGGGAAGGGTGTAGAGACACCAAAGACCACTTGCAAGCCAGCTGTCGATTTTGCATCTTGTTCAGTTAGTACCCTTATGGTAGGAGTGCAGCCCGTAGTTCACCCCTCATACTCGATCTGACGATGAAGCTCCCCATTCATCTAGTTCGAGTGTACCTTCCTTTTCAGCATGCTCCTAGCAGCTAGTTGCTGCCTTTCGAGAGATGGTTAAAGCGATGTTTGCTGGGCATCGAGCAAAGATTCAGGGGTAGATCTTGAGGATGTCTGATAGACGAGATGCCAAAGACCAGATTGATGAGTCTGAAGTTTCTTGTGCGAGTTGTTGGTGTTGCCTTCACTAAAGGTTGTGACCTTGTTGGCCTATTTGTAGCAGGACCTAGAGTTTTGTCATTAGCAGCACTTCGTGATGAGGTTGGGGAATGCTTGTTTAGCACCAACTTGGGTGTAGGCCTAGGTTTAGGCCCAGTTCATACTGTTTGTCCAGATGTCCAAATGACTCTTTCAAGAGTTCTGTATCTCTACAAAATGTTGCACTTGTTGTGCCAGTTGTTGCACCTGTTGGAGTAGCACAAGTGATCTAGTTTGGTGGTAGTCAGATGGATACAAGAGAGAGCTAAAGGGCGTTAGATGTCATTTATGGAATGGGTTAAGCTTTCAAGTTTGCGTGCTTCTGTTATGGCCAAGTGTTCCGTTTTGCTAGGTAGTACAATCAGATACTATTCTGACTTTTTAGATTCTAGTAGAGTTCAGCACTGCAGATGCTGGACCGGCCTAAAATTGGAGTCAAGTGTTAATGCTTCTAGTGTAAGGCACACCTGGTGGTCATGACATTTTGAGGTTTATATGTTGACGTTGATATACTTTTGTAGATTTAGGTTTTGCCTACTGTTGTGTTTTGTTGCGAAATGAGCACGTTTAGAGATAGAACCTTGGGTGTTTAGTTATTGATTGTGACAATATTGGGAGTTAGTTGGTTGGTCGCTTGTGAAAAGGTTACAGACGGCCGGATCCTGGTATCTGGAGAGCTGCTAGCAGCTACCCTCATAGTTCTGCCTATCAGTGGGTCGATGCTATCCTTGGTATGGAGTGGTTAGTGGAGAACCACGCGTTGATCGATTTCTGCCAGAAACAAGCCGTGTTCAGGCCGCCCAAGAAGTAGAGCTTCAAGTTTTGCAGTGTCTAGAGAGGAGTTTGCCCGCCGTTGATTTCTGCATCGAAAGCTCATCGTTTGTTAGCTCGGGAAGCTTGAGGTTATTTGGCAAAGATGTTTGAGGAAGGTCGCCCTTCGTTGACTGTTGATCAAGTACCAGTGGGTCAGGAGTTTGCAGATGTTTTTTTCTGAGGAGTTATCAGGTTTGCCTCCATCGAGAGGAGTTGACTTCATAATTGAGCTCGAGCCGAGGACTCTCCCTATCTCGAAGGCTCTATACCGTATGGCGCCAGCTGAGTTGAAAGAGCTGAAGGTTCAGTTATAGAAGATGTTACATAGAGGGTTCTTCCGTCCTAGTGTGTCTCAATGTTGTTCGTTAAGAAGAAGAACGGTTCGATGCGCATTTGCATAGACTATAAGGAGCTGAATAAAGTTACAGTGAAGAATAAGTACCTGTTGCCTGGCATTGGCGATTTGTTTGATCAGCTTCAGGGAACTTCTATGTTCTCCAAGATAAATTTGAGGTCTGGTTATCATCAATTGAGGATCAGGGATGCAGACATCCCCAAGAAGGTGTTTAGGTCGAGGTATGGTCATTACGAGTTTGTGGTCATGTCTTTCAGGCTGACCAATGCCCCAGCAGCATTTATGGACATGATGGATAGGGTGCTCAAAGCATTCTTGGATAGCTTCATCATCATGTTCATAGATGATATTTTGATTTATTCTAAGACTAAGGAGGATCATGCCTTGCATCTGAGACAAGTATTGGCGTTGAGAGAGAATCAGTTGTATGCCAAATTCTCCAAGTGTGACTTCTGGTTAGAGCAAGTGGCCTTCTTAGGTCGCGTGGTTTTTAGAGATGGCATTGCCATGGACCTCACTAAGATTGATGCTGTGAGTTCATGGGCTAGGCTGACTACTGTCTCAGAGATTCGTAGCTTTCTGGGTTTGGCAGGCTATTACCGACGTTTCGTCAAGGACTTTTCTGCTAAAGCAGCACCCCTTACTTGGTTGACGAGGAAAGGTGTTGAGTTTGTTTAGGATGCCAGTTGCGAAGAGAGTTTTGCTTTGTTGAAGCACAGTTTGACATCCGCTCCCATGTTGTCAGTTCCTGAGGGAACAAGTGGTTTTATTGTGTACAGTGATGCTTTTAAGTTTGGGTTGGGTTGCATTTTTATTCACCGTGGTAAGGTGATTGCATATGCTTCTCGTTAGCTAAAGCCCTATGAGCAGAATTAACCGACTCATGATATGGAGTTGGCAGCAGTTGTCTTTGCACTAAACATTTAGAGGCATTAACTATACGGTGATAAGATTCAGATGTTTACGGACCACCAGAGTCTCAAGTACTTCTTCACTCAGCAGGAGTTAACCATGAGGCAGAGAAGATGGCTGGAGTTAGTTAAGGATTATGACTGTGAGATTTTGTACCACCCGGGTAAAGCTAATGTTATGGCTGATGCCTTGAATAGAAAGACTCCGTATTGTGCAACTTTGTTGAGTTCCCAGCTTCCATTGCGGAAAGAGTTTGAGTGAGCCAGTATAGCAGTTTTGTTAGGAGAGGTTACAGCCATGGTAGCCCAGTTGACCGTACAGCCTTCGATCAGGCAGAGGATCATTGATGGCCAGCTGAGTGATCCTAAGTTGAGCAGATTGATTGCTAAAGTGACTTCGATTTTATGGTAGCACCAGATGGTGGTTTAAGATTCAGAGGACACCTTTGTGTGCAAAATGACATCAGGCTACGAGATGAGTTGCTCACCGAGACTCATAATTCCCCGTTTACTTGGCACCCAAAGGATACCAAGATGTATCAGGATCTTAAGTAGACCTTCTAATGGAGTAACATGAAGAGAGAAGTTGTAGAGTTTGTCAGCAGGTGTGTCACTTGTCAGCAAGTGAAAGCTCCTAGACAGAAACCCACAGGTTTATTACAGCCACTGAGTGTGCCTCAGTGGAAGTGAGAGAAGATCTCCATGGACTACATTTTTGGGTTGCCAAGGACACCGAGAGGGTTTACTCAGATCTAGGTTGTTATTAACCGGTTGACCAATAGTGCCCACTTCATTCCTGATAGGATCACCTATACCGTAGAACAGTGGGCATAATTATTCTTGGAGTAGATCGTTCAGTATCATGGGGTGCCAGCAAAGATTGTATCTGATTGGGATTCCCGTTTTACCTCTCATTTTTTTAGAGCACTCCAGAAGGGTTTAGGCACTAAGTGCAGCTTCAGTACTTCATTTCATCCTCAGACAAATGGCCAGACAAAGGGTGAACCAGATTTTAGAAGATATGTTGCGAGCCTGTGTGTTAGATTTTCTTGGAAATTGGGATCAGTACCTAAATTTGATGGAGTTTGCTTACAACAGTTATCAATCGACCATTCAGATGGCTCTACTTGAGGCCTTGTATGGCAAGCGTTGTAGGTCTACAGTGTTTTGAGAAGAGGTTGGTGATAGATAGGTTTTGGGTCCCGAGTTGTTACAGCTGACTAATGATGCAGTTTAGAAGATTAGGTCCCGTATGTTGACAGCGCAGAGTAGACAGAAAAGCTATGCTGATATTCAACGTAGAGATTTGGAGTTTGAGGTTGGCCAGCATGTGTTTTTGAAAGTGGCACCGATGCGTGGTGTTTTGAGGTTTGGTAAGCGTGGGAAGTTAAGTCCCAGGTTTATTGGACCCTTCGAGATCCTTGAGCAGATTGGTTTAGTTGCTTACCGTTTGGCTTTACCCCCGTCCTTGGCAGCAGTGCACAGTGTATTACAGGTTTCGATGTTACGTCAGTATGTGGCAGACCCTTCCCATATCGTTGACTTTGAGCAGTTAAAGCTGAATAAGGAATTGAGCTTTGAGGAGAAGCTTGTGTACATTTAAGCCCGGAAGCTCAAGACCTTACGTAATCGAGAGATCAGTTTGGTTAAGGTATAGTGGAGATGTAAGAAAGCTTAAAAAGCAACCTAGGAGTTGGAAAATACGATGAGGACTCACTACCCGGAGTTGTTTCAGTTTTAGGGACTTTCGAAGACAAAAGTCATAAAATGAGAGAGTATTGTAATGGCCAAGGTTTTCGTCCCGTTTCTCCAGTTATGTTTCCTAGTTATTTCGGTTGGTTCGTTGGGCCGCTATTACTTTTTAGGTCTTGAGGAGCATTTTGATAATTTTACCCTTAGGGTCGGTTTGATAATTCACGGAGCTTCTTGGTCATTCTTGCATTTTACTGAATTTAGGGCTGTTTTTGCATTTTCAGGTGCTGGAGGCTTAATCTTGCATTTTAAGAAGGGGAGGCTTGCTTTGTTAAAATGAAGGGATTTAACTAAAAGGAAAGAAAAGGGAAAATGGGATTTTATTTCATTTACTGTATCGATCAAAAGAAAAACGAGATCATTCTTCTCCTTCTTCCCCTCCATCTATTCATCTCTATTTCCCCCGAGCCATTCGATCAGCCACAACTTACCACACTAAGCCGTACGCATCGCAGCCACCGAGACTAGCCTACACGTCCTACCGAGCAGCACGCCAACATCCTTATCGCTGATCGCAGCCGCACGCAGTCTCGCCAGCATAACTACACGCATTAGGCAGCCCGCAATCGCAGAGGCCCAAGCAACCGCCGAGACCAGCACCACCTCGCCTATGCCAGCATCGAACCAGCCTGTACGCACTACATCGTTGAACCTTGCCCATCGCTGCCCTCGCATATTGCAGCCGCGATCTACCCTACACAACCTTGCCTGTGCCCAGCCCCACCACCGCGAGCACACCCCCAGTCACCTCGCCTTTTGCATCCCCACACCGCACATATCGCCTGCTTGCTGTCGCAGCGTACCGCTCACGTCGTGCCTACTCACTGTCGCAGCACCAGTCGTGCCCTACAACCCCTTAGCCCCACACGCACAGCCCGTGTCAGTGCAGCTGTGCCTTGCCCTTATGGCAACCGAGGCTTTGCGTGCCAAGCCTCCAGTTCTTGGGTTTTAGGTAAATCCTAAGTCCTTGGGTTCCCTGCTATTTATCTAGGTTGTTTCATTAATTATTATTACTATTTATCTAGGTTGTTTATTCGTACATGGTTGGTTATCTGCAGCTTAAGGAGTAACGTATATTTATTCTGTTTTATTTCAGGTAAGAATTTCTTGTCATGGTTGTGTGGATCCTGCATGAATATACATTGATAGTGTTGTATGCTACTTGAGAGCATGCCTTGACTTATTGTGACATGTCTGTTAGAACCATGCTAGGTTTCTCATCTTTTACTGTCAAGCATGTTGTGATCTGTTATGAACTGAACGAGTCAAACTCTTAGTATAGCGTCGGTTAGGTTGTCATCATCTAGAGGCTAAAAGTAGACGGGACGTATGTTGTCCCCACCGGGTTGGGACCAGTGAAGACAGATTCCCACCCCCGATAGTCTGTTGTGGAGTAGCTACTACTCCAACGTAAGCCTAGTCTTTAGCCTGCTAGAGCAAGATCTTTTCCTTGGTGTAAGCCTACCTCGGGACGATCCTTAGCTTCAGGTGTTGGTGTGAACAGGCTGCCACAGTTGGGTGCCGAGGGCCTCCCACCGGCTGTGGATCAGTGGATACCGTTTCGAGTCTATTTAGGCATGCATACCGGGATCAACATAGTTTGTACAGGACTACATTTACCTAATTTGTAGCAGCATATGGTGTGTGCGCACACGCATTAGATGCCGAGAGGATGGCTCCCTCTGGCTAATGTCGTCAGTACACCATCTTGTTCCCGTTTAGAGCCAGACACTTAGGGACTCACCCAAGTGTCCAGGATCAGTTAGACAGTTTATCACCTAGTTGAGAGTTAGAGACTCTCGAGGTTTGAGAGTTATCTTGAAAACTCAAGTTTCTACAACTGGTTGGTAAGTTGTATTGCATGTATGTTAGGATGCTAGATGATGTGTTGTTTACGTACTGTACCCGATTGGGGATTCTTACTGAGTACCTTTGTACTCACCCTTAATTTTGTGGTTTTCTACCAGGTAACTTGGGACAGCACTGGGACGGCTAGAGGAAGAGCTGATGGACCATAGGAGTCCGTCGGCATTTACTCTATTATTTCTATTTGTGTCTTTTATTCAGCATGTAGTTGGGAATGGAGTTCCTGCTAGGAATATTTTGTTCTGCTTGTTTTAAATAAAACTCTGGCTAGAGGCTTTAACTGTTTTTGGGTAATTTTTATGTTCAAACTGTTTACTCTTTTGAAAATGTTTAAGTTCCTTCTAGTTTTACCATTTATTTGATTGGTTTTAAATTCCTGCATGCTGAGTAAGAACTGCTCTTATGACTATTTTAGAGTCGAATTCTTACACGAACGACGATGGTTCCTCCTTTCTTAGACACGCATTGAATTGGGCTGACCCACTGACTATCTGATATTGGGTAGATGATCCTAGTATCAAGCCATTTTAAAATTTCCTTCTTCACTACCTCCTTCATGGCGGGGTTCAATCGTCTTTGATGTTCCACTAAAGTCCTGGCATTATCTTCTAGAATGATCATGTGCATACAAAATGTAGGACTAATGCCTGTTATATCAGCCAGAGTCCATCCAATTGCCTTCGTGTGCTGCCTCAAGAGTTTCAGTAGTAGCTGCTCATGCTCCATCGTTAGTTGTGAAGATATGACAACCTATAATGTCTTGTTTTCTTCAAGGTAGGCGAACTTTAAATGCGAAGGGAGAGGTTTTAACTCTAGCATTGGAGGTTCATCGGTCGAATGGCACTGTGGTAAGTTACTTCTTGTTCCCACATCGAGCGCTTCATGATAATGCACTTCCGTTTACTACGTCCTCCAATGTATCTTCCTGTAAATCCTCTACTTTCTCTATATCATTGACACTGGTCATCGTCTCCAGCTGTTGTTAAGTCATGACTGCTTCATCCAACAACACTTCCAATTGGCTTATATTGAAATTATCCTCTGTGTCAGGCTGTTTTATTAAATCGAATATGTTGAACTGAATCCGCTGATCATTCATTCTTAACATGATTGTTCCTTCGTAAACATCTACCAATGTTCGTCCAGTTCTTAAAAATGGTCGTCCCAGAATAATTGGAACTTTTAAATTTACCTCGTAGTCAAGAATGATGAAGTCTGCTGGGAAAACGAACTTGTCGACCAGAACAATATGTCTTCAATTTTTCCAATAGGGCACCGTTTATGTAAACGGCTAGGTTGTCTATAATAACCCAACCCGTGTTTGTCTCCCGTTTATTATAAACGGTGGTTACCTAAACCTGTGTGCCCTTTTATCTAAACCTACGTGCCAGTTTATCTAAATCTTATATATTTATGATATTGGCTATAAATTTTCCTTAAAATTTTCTAATATATATGATGTTTTTTTAACAAAATTAAATGGTGATCGTTTAAAATAATTACTCATGAATTGGTCTTAATTACTAGTATATAATTTTTTATTTTTCTTTTTTATAGTAGTATATCCTTTTTTTTAATTAGTATATTTTGTTTATTTCAAA